>JAUMHB010067165.1:0-33714 GCA_032359685.1 Pittosporum tobira | reverse complement strand
TTGTAGAACTTTCCGGACTAAGTTGTTAAGCTCTTCTTTGAATCTCCTAGCTCGCGCCCTCGTCACCGGACTAACTGAAACTTGAATTGGATCGTTAGCCTTGATGACCTCATCAGTAGGAGAATCTGTTGGGCCAGTACGAGCTGCTGCTGCTGTAGCTAGGCTAATTAGTAAAGCCCATATAATTGGGAAAGCAACCCACTTTCTTGCAGCTGCCATATTAGTTGTCATTAGCTTCATCTGATCGATGACTTTGATGGAGATTACTTTGGGTCTTTATACTGAATGAGAGGGCAGGCAACCAATACAATACATGCAAGAGTTATTTGATGCATTCTGTTGTTGAAATGTGGGAACATGAAAGCGTGTGTGTTAGCAAATTATTACGTGCCGCTAATGTCATGTAATTGTCAAATAAACTATGGTGCTAATAATTGTAGCCTACAAATGTATTACAATTTTTATCGAATTGAATTTGAATTTAATTAGCTAAAATTAATAAATTCTTTTATCAAATTCGAATTTAAACGATCCGTCTGTTTGGTTGATTAACTAGGGAGGAAGTAGTAATTGTTTTAACAATTTTCGTTTTTTCACTGCTCTATTAATTACTGTGCCATTTGAAAGGGAGATTTTCATTTTGGTGCTATTCAGGATTACATTTTAAACGAGTTAGAAATTTGAAGTCAAATTTCTGTATTTCTTCTTCGTCGTCATACAAGACGGGTGGCAACCAGGGGGTCCAACCGCTGAAACACGAATCTTAGCTCAAAGTTCATACGATCTCATTGGGCCATGCTGTTTCAATGTTCTTCCCTAAATCCAGTTGACGATACTCGATCCGATCCAATAATTAAAAATAATTAAATTTTTTTCTATATTATATATTTATATTTTAAGATAATAAAAATTATAAAAATTTTATTTTATTCTTTCGTCTTTTAATTATTGAGAGAGAGTCCCACATTATTTATTTAGAAAAATATGATGCAATCTTTTTAATTATTAATTATTAATTTTAACTTAATTTTTTTTAATCTAAAATATTATTATCCTTTGTATTAAGACATAAATGTATCTCTATTCAAGTAATATTTTTTGATATAAATATGAGTTTTTCCATCTAAATTATAAGAATATTGATTGAGGACAATTGAATGATACTTGAACTTTTGTCTCTACAAATAAAACAATTTAAAAACTTAATAAAAAGATAATATACCCTTATTCTAGAATGGAGATATGTTTTTCGAGAAATAGAGATATTTAAAACTTATTTTCTACTTGACCATATACACGATGCACAAAAACGAGCCCAGTAATAACATATTAACACATAAATGAAATAAGATAATTTATTTTCTTTTCAATTGCGAAAGAAGTAAATTCACTTTTAGTATACTCAAAAACTTAAAAATAATAAGAAAAATCTCCACGTCACATAATTTAAAATTAGGTAAAAAAATCATTGTACTATTAATTAAATAACAAGCAATACTCTAGATAATATAATTATTCATTATTTCTTTAAATACATTTTTAGCAGAATATTACTACTTATACATTTCATAAAGTATTCATTTTTAATGTAAACTATATTTTAAATAAAACATAGAGCATAAATAATTGTAAAATAAAAAATTATTTCCTCCATTTTATGACTTTTGCAAGATTGAATTTTTCAAACATATTAAAAAATTTATTAATTATTGCATAATTGTCAAAACTATCTTTATACATTATGAGTTAGTGGAGTAGAAGATATTTTGCAATAATAAAAAAATAAGTATAATAATAAAGATTGTGGACAATTGAGTTATTTTATTATTTTAACAGTATTAAAATGAAAATATTAACATAATTAGATATTTAAAAAAAATTATAAAAATTATGGAATGTAAAAAAATACTTTTAAGGTTGTGGAATAAATGTTAAAGGAATGATGCTGCGCTCACCGATGATTTCACGTGGCGTTATCAATTGACGATAAGCTTATCCCAGCCAGCCTAAAATTCACGCACTCGTGTCTCTCCTTGATTTTTATATGGCCTAAAATCAAACATCAAATTTAGGATTTCTGAGGAAGAGGACGAGGGTGAAAATGGCAAGAGGGTCAGTGAAAGATGTGCTGTCAAAGAGCGAGCTTGATAACACGATCAAGCTGGGACAAGCGGTAATTTTGCACTTCTGGGCATCATGGTGTGAAGCTTCAAAGCAGATGGACCAAGTCTTCTCTCATCTCTCCATTGATTTCCCTCACGCCCACTTCTTCAGGGTATCCCCATCTCTCCCTATATCTCATACCTACATATATACAGAGCTGTGTACATGTAGTTGTATATTGATGTTCGTTGAGTATCATTTAAAAAAAAAAAAGTGAATTCACGAAATCCTGGACTTTATAATTGATGTAATCTATTGAGTTCTGAAAATAATAAATTTGGTAATTGTTACAGTATTTTTTTTAGTGAGTCCACAATAATTACAATTGTATTCCCAAAAATCAATTTGTATCAAATTTCAAATTTTAGGATGTTAAAAATTGACTGTAAAAGGTCAAATTGATACTTCTTTTTGTGGTGCAGATGGCATTTTATTTATGATCCCGCTGGAACTTGGATCATAGAACAAACTATGGAAGAAAATATTACATTTTTTTTTGTTAAGTAAAATTTTACTTCATGTTAGGTTACTGTTATGGATTTATTTGCAGACAGGGAAACCTAAAAAAATAAATTATATTCCTTGTTTGGTCAGCTTGCGAAACTGGGGGGAAATAAGAAAATAGGAGAGGAATGAAAAAGCAGTTATATGTTGTTTCCCGATTTTCCCCTACTTTAGGTCTTTCAAAATAAGATTAAGACAATTCTGAAAGGGTTAAGAGTGCCTAGATTGCCTAGGTGGTCAAATGGTGGCGGTGGAGTGCCAATTATGCCTATGCGGCTGTATGTCAGGTTTTTGAGGAAAAAAAATTAAATTTGTATGGAAGAACTAACATGACTGTTGAATAAAAAATACTACCTCCATTTGATTATATATATATATATATATATATAATTAAATTTTAAAAAAGAAAAAGAAAAAAGAGATACATGATAATTGATGACTTTCTTGAAATCAACAAAATCCCAAAATTTAAGAACCATGTAACTCACTTGATTTTTGTCATACAACTGTTAATATTCAAAACTATTTGCAAAGTATCCTATGTATTTTCATACTTAGATGCATCAAAACAATTTTAAATTTTAGGATTTGGCATATTGAATCATATTAATTTTAAATTTGTGAAATTATTGATGTCCTTCGTGATCTACCTGATATTGTTTACTTTTTTCCCATAATGTTTAGGTAGAAGCTGAAGAACTACCAGAGATTTCAGAGGCATATTCTGTTTCTGCTGTGCCTTTTTTTGTATTCTTTAAGGTAAACATCAAGTTCAAAGTTCTTTTTCTGCTTGTTTATTTCTGTATAAAGTTTGTGTAATGGTGGCTTTTTTAACGGAGATTTTGCCATTGGAACAGTTGGAGAATTAATGTAAAAAAGGGTAGTAGCTGCGCGTGTGACGTTATAAAAGAAAATATATATACCGCTTCTGTCCCAATTTACTTGTCCAATGGGAAAATGCACGTCCATTAAGAAAAACATTTTTTTCGCTAAAATGCCCTTCTTATGTTATTAATGGGAGAACCAATGAAAAGATTTGGTTATATTTAGTGGAAAGAGAGAGAAAGTTTGATGAGAGTAATGAGTTTTATATTTTTAATGAGTTATAGTTCCAATGGAAAGAATTGGCTTATTAACTATGGGTAAGGTTGGAAAATTTTGACAAAAAATAGTTTATTAAAGGAAAGTGATAAATAAATTAGGATAAACCAAAAGGGAAACTAGGACAAATAAAATGGGATGGAGGGAGTAATAAATTTGGAAATAATTTGAATTTGAATTGTAACTCGACAAAAATAATCACCATAATGATTTTTTTAACTCCATCAATGAGCGCTGTTAAAAAAATTGAAGCATGTTAAATGAAGTCCTGCTTTTCCCTACCGAAGACCAATGACACTGAGATTATCTGGAATTTATGGTTTGATATTATGTAAAATAGTCATGATTTGTGACTGATATTTCTTCTTATCTGATTTTTTAGGATGGTAATCTTGTCGATACTTTGGAAGGTGCAGAGCCATCGACTTTGGCCTACAAAACTGCTAATGTTACTGGGTCTGTCAGCCCTGGGGATCCTGCCGCTCCTGCTAGCCTAGGGATGACTGCAGGACCTGCTGTTCTTGAAACCGTGAAGGTCTTAGCTCAGGAGGATGATTCTTCTAAAGTGGAAAACCAAGCCCAAGCACCATCTGGGCTTAGCAATGAACTTAAGAAGCGACTCCAACATATAATAAATTCTTACCCAGTCATACTTTTCATGAAAGGGAACCCCGAAGAACCCAAGTGTGGTTTTAGCCGAAAAGTTGTTGAAATTTTGAAGAAAGAAAATGTGAAATATGGAAGCTTTGATATTCTGACAGACAATGAGGTTCGTGAAGGGTTGAAAAATTTCTCTAACTGGCCAACATATCCTCAACTCTACTGCAAGGGAGAGCTTCTTGGGGGCTGTGATATTGTAATCGCTATGCACGAGAGTGGTGAACTAACAGAAGTTTTTAGGGATCATGGGATTGAAACATCTAATTCGAGCGACGCAAAAGTGACCAAACCTGGTACCGGAAAACATGGCATCTCAGACCCCACAGGCTTGAGTATGACCTTGACCTCGTGTCTCGAAGGTCTAATTAATTCGGGCCCAGTTATGTTATTCATGAAGGGGAAGCCTGATGAGCCCAGATGCGGTTTCAGCCGAAAGGTGGTCGACATTCTTCAAGAAGAGAAGGTGGACTTTGAAAGTTTTGATATTCTTACCGATGAAGTAGTGCGACAAGGTCTAAAAGTTTATTCAAATTGGTCGAGTTACCCTCAGCTATACATAAAGGGAGAACTTATCGGTGGGTCCAACATTGTTTTGGAGATGCAAAAGAGCGGAGAGCTTAGGAAGGTCTTAGCCGAAAAAGGAATCATCATTCAGGGACAAACTCTGGAGGATCAATTAAAGAAGCTAATTACTTCATCTCCCGTAATGCTCTTCATGAAGGGTACCCCGGATGCTCCAAGATGTGGTTTTAGCTCCAAAGTGGTCAATGCCCTAAAAGCGGAGGGTGTAAAATTTGGGTCGTTCGATATTCTTGGTGATGAGAAAGTGAGACAGGGATTAAAGACCTTATCGAATTGGCCAACCTTTCCACAGCTTTACTGCAAAGGTGAGTTGGTAGGAGGTTGCGATATAGTGATGGAGCTTCGAGATAACGGTGAGCTTTATTCTACTCTATCTGAATAAAGAATGATCTTGAAATCATATTGTGACGTCATGTAATCAAATGCTCTAGACGGTGCTAGTTGTTGATCCAAAAAATTTGACGAAGCTTTGATGTCATGGGGGTTCATCTCATCATATATGTTTTCCTTAGCAAACAATAAGAGTTACCAGGTGTGCTTGCGTCATAGTTAATTGTCGACCGGATGTGTGGTCAAATATAGCATCTGCTTACTAGCTTAAGTCATGGTTTTTGTAGTCCATCTTTTTTCGGTCTTTCCATAAAATCTTCAAGCGGTACCTGGCCTTATAATTAGTGTTTTGGTACTCGAAAAACTTAAAAACAGTTTCCCAGATGATTCCTGGTATTGCAATTTTATCGGCCTTGTAAAAAATTATGCGTCTCCGTCTTACGAACACTGTTGTCAGTGTTTTATATTTCAAGGACCTCACAGATTTTATGCTCAAGCGGAGCATGAAGTGAAATCAGATGGTTATACGGCCAATATCCGACTTTTCTTAACGGCATTCTTCTTTTTAAACCTTATTATTGACTTGCAATAGCTTAGCAAGTAGACAAAGTTCTTTCAAGATTATTAGTTCTTTCAATTACGCTCTGCTGGCTGTCCAAGATTAATTCTTTCAATTCCCCTCTGCCTGATAGAAAAACATACAGATTTTGTTTCTGAAATACAACCAGCTTCAGAGTTGTACTGTACAACCTTCTAAAAGTATATCCGGGCAATCAAGTGATAATATCTGCGTAGTATTGGAGACGTGCTCTTTGTGAATTGGTGCCAAAGAGGAGGCATTTTGTAGGTGGCTCCAAACTCGACGATGATCAATGACATGAAACATCTCCCACGAGTTGCAGGCACTTGAAACGTTGTCGTCACTACAAAACAAATCTATTTCTTCTTTCTACATATAAAAAGACGGAAAATCTCAATTTCGCCCATCTCGATATCATGCTATTATTTCGTCTTCTTCAAGTTCAAAATTAAAAGTAGATTATTGATTGGGCCATATATATATATATATATATATATATGTATATTATGTATTATTTGGATTATGCAAAATCCATCATCAAGATAATGTATTTTTCCTTTTACATGCTAAAAATAGAACTCAATAATATAAAATACTATTATATTTTTCTCTATAATAGGAAAAGCTCAACCGGTGCATAAATAAAGAAACTGCACAGTGCAAACTTAATATTTATTATTTATTTGATCTAATTAGCTAACTTTTAAAAATCAAAGAGAATATATATATAACCACGAATTTGACCATAAAAAAATAAAAATAAATAATATCATTATTAACCACGAGAAATTGTGGAACGGTCTTTTCAATTCTTCAGCTAATATAAATAATAAAGATTTAGACCGATATACTAGTGCACTTGAGAAAGCAAAATCATAATTAAAATCCTTACATTTCAAATGACTGGAACATCGTTTTCTTGAAAAAGACCTTGAAGAAATTGATGAGATTTTAAGGAAATTAGTTTTAAAATGTTGAGTCTCGGAACATCTAACTTTTGGATTAGTATAATAAGTAGTATTACTTGTAGTAGATAAAAAAAATTAAGAAACCAATGAAAGGTCAAGACCAAGGAGAACGACAAAAACGTTAGCTGGTTGGTTCTGTCGCTTCCGCCACATGGAAAAGCGTCACCATTATTGTCCAACCTTCAATCTGGGTAAGCCTAACATTCCACTACATGTGACAGCACCCCCGAATTTGATTAGATCAAACGCGTGCCAAATATGTTCATGTCTGAATTTATCCCAGAAAAAAATGATTTTAAAAAACGAAATAAGAAACAGTTATAAAAAAATTAAACTTTTTTATCGTTAGCCAGCGGACTCTGTTGCCATAGGCTAATCCACCACAGGCCCACAGACAGCACAACCGCCCATCACCATGTGGCCCTTAAAGAAGTATATCTCAAGAATTTATGAGCTTTATCCATTCAATCTTGGACCACCTCTCTGAGTTTGATGCTTACCTACCATTCTGAGTTCAAGCTCATACCCGTATGTTGTTCTCTTGAAAGGGAATTCACCTATACTTGGATAAATTCATGTAACAGAAAAATATCACAATCACATGTTAGCTGTCGATAGTCTTTGAATTACAAACACTGTTTAAATGGTCTTTTTCCTTGTAATAAGTATTTGAACCAAAGACTTGGAATACAAAAGTCTCAGATGAATTCCCCCACACACGTAAAACCTGGAGATATTAATCATCTCCCACATATATATTTTATAACATCCTAATCCCATAAATGTAATTTACGAAGGAATACAATAATGGATGATGGATGAAGAATAAGAAGAACTAATTACATCAGAAAAGCACTAGGCAGATAAAAACGCAACAGAAAAGGAAAAGTGAGATTCTGCATAAGGACTTATCTGCTTGCCTTTGTTGCCTTCTCAATCTGGGACTGCTATTTGGGACAATGTCATATGAGTTGGGATACGTGAATAGGCTCTCCGAATTTCCAAACACCCTTGAGTAAACCATCTCCCCAAACATTCCAACAGCCGGGTTTAAAGGATCCATAGTTGTACTTCCCCCAACATTGAATAACGGTGGCGAATTATTCTCTTCATAATCATTGTAGGCTTGAAGGGGAAAGTGCGGATTTTGATAAGGATTCCGATATGGGAGTTGTTGACCGTGATTAGTAGTGGTCAACATAGTTTGGGTACCAAGAGCTGGGGGCCTTGGTGGTATGACTATGTCCTGATCGGGGGCCTTGATTTCCAGTTCACGTTCGGAATGGGTTTCACCCCAGCCGTAAAGTGGGACCACAGTGGTGTGGGATACTTCCGCCTTGCAAACCGGGCATTGTGGTGGCTCATCTGAAGCAAGGGACGCACTTTGGTAGTGGAACCACTTATAGATGCAGGCCCAACAATACAGATGGCCACAAAGAGTAACAATAGGATCGTGGGCCGAGTGCAAGCAGATGTTACAGTCAAAGCACATTGTAGTCTTTTCAGAGTCTCTTGCTGTCATAGCTTCAGGGATGGATTTCCACTTCTTGGCATAATATTGCCAAAAAGACATGGCTGTGTTATCAATCTCTTCTAGCTAGAAGTCTCTTAAGCCTGAGAGAGACAAGGATATGGTAGTAATTCAGTGCCAAAGATTCAATTGTTTTATTTATATGAAATCAAGACAAAGCGATACTATCTAAAACTAGAAGAGCATGAGAGAGCATTAGAACCAAAGTTCCCTAATTTCTGTCATCGGAGAAAGTAAAATCCAAAAGCACCAAAGTAAAGGGTCTGATTAGTTAAATAGTGGAAGGAGCAACAACCATGCCTATCATCTACCAATGGGGGAGCTAAAGCAAATAAAATAAATTGACTATGGACCCACATATATGATTTCCATTAATACCAAAGAGGATGAAAGATAGCTTAGCAGGAGCTCTTTCATATTTATAAAAATAGATTAAATAAGAAAATTAAGTATAGACCCACATATATGATTCCACTAATATTAATAAGGATTAAAGAAAGCTTAGCAGGAGCTCTTTCATATCTAAATTAAAAAAATTATATTTTATTTTTAGGATGGACAGAGCATTATACCAAGACAATGCCAAAGAATACGGACTGCAGAGTCTTCCAAGTTACTTCCAACTACCTCCCTAATCAAAAGTAGGGGAGATAAATTGGTGGAAATGCTATATCTTCTAGAACATAAAATACATTAATCAAAAGCAGCGTCTCATTGAATTAGATACACCCACAATCGTCAAATTCATAACCGTGCAGTTAAAAGAATTTGTGTTAAATCGTTATGATCATGTAGTAGTACTACTTTTGCATTTTCAATGATGCAGATGAAAAATACAAAAAAAAAAACATCTCAGATAGAGAGGTGAAAAGGAAAAAGTACATGAAAAAGACAAGGGGAAAACAAGGCCTGGAAAAAGACAAAGGGAAGACGAAGAGGGAAGACTAAGGCCTGCCAATTTAACCAACAATAAACGAGCTTATGAAGAAAAATATATTATTCTATGGCATCATAGCATGCCATGTTACAGCATTAACAATGTGGGGCCATATTTCATCCTTGAAATTCAAATTCTGGAAATAATATGTAATTCTAAAATTAAAGATAAAGTGCTTGACAAGGAATTCAACAGCTGGATCACATAAAAAATTTAGGAAAGTTAAAATAAAGGAAAAAAATAATGTGTTTCGCAAATCAATGTATTCCACTCAGTCCTTCGCTGATACACCTTTCGATTATAATATTTTAAAAGGGTCCACACTAAATTCATACTTATCCTGATCAGATCCACAATCCCATGACACAGGCCAAAAATGAAGGAAGCCATCTTTTCTACATTGGGATCTTTACTTAACAAATTTCCTTACAGATCACATAACCATACAACATAGTTACTCCAGCCAAGACGAGAGTTTGTTTATTTTGTTTCTTTTTGCTTTGCAAATTTACTGCACCTAAAGTAGAAACTGCTTAGAAAGAAGAGAAGCATATCTAAGTAGGCATGTTTTGCAAAAATGGAGTTCTTTATAAGTAGTTGGAATAAAAATGACTGTCAAGTTTCAACTCTAAATTATTGCTAAAAAAATTGATTATCCATCATAAAAATCCGAGTCAGAAGAGCACATCTTCTTCTATCAATATTCCGACTATAAGCTCACTCCATAGCCATACACTCCATTGTTTGTCCATTAATATCTGATAACCAATTCAAGCCTCTTAGAGATCATTGTGTCATGAGTTGCCTCCGGTATTAACTAGAGTTGCAAGGGAGCTACAATTTCTCTTCTCCCATTTATTTTCAAGAACAAGAAATAAAAAAATCTCTCGAATGAAAATTTTAATTCTTTTTATGCAACTAGACCCATGATTGAAATTAAAAATTGTATTTTGATAATCACAAATAAGATGCCAGTTCAGATGGTAAAAATATAAAAAAACTGCGGTTTCAGTGTTTTGTCATTTTAGGCTAATGGAAGTTTTATATTAAGAATCTTATATAAACAAAATCATAACAAATTTTAACATAAATCATACATCAGTAACTTTAGCTAATATCCGCAGAGGGTTCAGTGACAAGTAAATATCAAATTCGGTTACAAGATACGATCTTTAACAGAAAGAAATCATACATCAATAACTGGAAAACGGGTAAAAAAAGGAAAATAAAAATCAATTTTTGTTACTTCTTTTTTTTTAATAACTCACAAATTACAAGTCAACACACTGACCACCAATCAAAACAAACAACAATTTACAGAATTAATGCTGCTTTTCACAACCCAGAACAGACTCTTTTGCTAAATTGCTAATACCCAAAACATCAAGTTGATGCAAATTAAAAAATCAATAAAGATAATAAATTCTTAATAAATAGCTAGAGATGAGTCTAGAGGCGTACCAAATACGGAGAGGGCTTCAGATATAGGTCAGGGCGTCTTGAGATATATGTATATGGTTATATAGAGAGAGAAGTGATGAATTGGTTTGCTACACGTTTGTTTTTAAGAAGAAGAAAACATGGAAGAAGCGATCGGTTAAGGATTGTGGTAGCACTTAAATTTAATTTTGTATTTTTGTTAAAATTAAATTAAAATTAAAATTTATTTTTTAAAAATTTAAATTTAATTTATTATCATTTATCAAATATAATATTTTATTATATTTGAGTATCATAAACTGTTAACGCTGTTATCAAAGTGCACTAAGTATATATTAATCAATATCAAATTTAAATACTTTTTTAATCAATTTCAAAAATTTCTAAAATAATAATATTTTTATAAGTTGAGCAACTGAGTACATATAAAGACATTTTCTGATGTTATATTGTATAAGTCCAAATTTATTGTTTCACTTATTATCTTATTTGTTATTTTAATTTAATTTAACGGTTATATTATATATAAAATTTATATTTATTTTTTACAGTTAATAATCTTAAATGTAATATAATTATTAAATTAAATTTGATACAACATATAGGACAACAAGTGGGATAACAGATTTGAACTCGTATTGTATGGACCTTTGTTTTAAAAATTATAATTATATCATATTTATTTTAAAATATAAGAATATTATCAAAATTCTAATTATTTTAGGATTTAAATTAAATGTAAATTATTTAACTTTATTAATATAATTACATAAATATTAAAATTGCATAAAATTTGCATTAAAACTAACCTAGGGTGCCTATTAAGAAGAAATAATCGGTTTATAAATGTATATACCTAAACGTCCAAATTATGTCTCCGTTACTTCATTTGTTCATTAATTATTGGAGTTATTTACTCGTTCCGTCTCATAAAAAATAATATAATTTAAATTTTTTTGTCAAATAGTTCAAATTTTAAATTAATAATTAAATTTATATATTTAGATATTTAAACAAACGAATGTTAGATCTAGAGTACATTTGATGTAGTTTCTAATGATTATAGTTTCGTCGTCTATCGATGTATAAATTAATAGTACTTTTAATTTAAAAAATAATTATTTTGACCAAAAAAAATTAAATTAAATTATTTTTTATGAGACGGTGTGAGTATTATTTTAGTTGATGAAAAATCAAAGTTCACCGTTGTTACTGATGGGAGACGGTTTTAATAAGCGGACACACACAGTGATGCAGATTTATTTGACAGAATTTGTTTGAGAATAATTTATAATTTAATTATTAATTAAAAAAATATTGAGTTAAAAAAAGATTTTTTTGATTAATTTTTTAAAATAAATTGATAATATTATTATATTTAATCTATAAAAAAATTAAATTAATAAAAAAATTAATTTTAAAATAGTTAATTTTTAAAAATAAATTATAATCCGTTCCAATAATTAGAACAAACAAGCACAAATTCGTGTGAGACTTTACTACCCAACTCTTTTTCACTGTGTGTTTATTTGATAACGGTATTAAAAAATTAAAATTTCAAATATATTAAAAATTTATATTTGATAAATTAGTTAAATTTACAATTTAAATTTAATTTTAATAAAAATTTAAAGTATAAATTAAGGTTTAATAAATTCGACACTCTTATCAAACAAATCTTATACACAACTTAATTTTATTCAAAATTCAAGTGATTTAAATTCTCCCTCATCATCACATTTTTTTAATTTACAAACTACTTTCAATGATTATAATATTTTATTTTTTTTAAATAGAAGGAGTATCAAAATATGAAAGTAAGACGATGTTAAATTTGAAATTATGGTTATAAATATATAACATATACACGTTCGTATCTGTTATAAATTCTGCTGCAAAAGAATCATTCTGTTGTAACTCTTGGTTCTAAAACACGAAGACATTTTCTTTTTTTAAAATATGAAAGTAAGACGATGTTAAGCTTCTGTTTGATACAATTTATTTTAAAATAATTTAATTTTTTTTTTATTAATCAAAATAAATTATAAGTTGAAAAAAATCTATTTGACCAGTTTTTTCAAATAAATTAAAAATATAATTGTATTTAATATATAATATTTTTTTTAAATTAACAAAAATAAATACTATTAAAATAATTTATTTAAAAAAAAATTATAATCAATTTCAATAATCAAATCCAAAGAAGGCCTGAAACTTGATATTAACATAAATTCATTGAAATTCAGTAAATTTTGAAAATAAAACTGCAGAAACCGGTTGCTTTGCAAACAGAATTCAAGGAAACTAGTATACATTGGAATCTTCCGTTATGACAGATGTACGTCAGTAGTAAAACTTGGCAATCATCAGATGTTAAAGTCTATATCAAATTGAAAGATTAGCTCCAACTTTATGAACCGGGAGGGGAGCGCGTTTTACTAAAAGTGAGAATGCGAACGTGAGATTGTTAAGTTCGACCTCAACTCATTTAATTTTATAAGGTTTTTCGAACACGGTAATTAATTTAAACAAATATTTTTTAAAAATAGAATTAGACGAATTTCACTAAGACAAGTTAAACCCGAGCATTCAATTTTTTGCGAGCGCTAGAGAGTCAACTTGACGAGTTCAAACTGAAATTTTTAAATTACATGAGTTTTTTTTATTTAAACTGAAACTTTAAACGAACCGAGTTTGTGAATGACTTGATTCATTTGCTTCTCAAATTAAAATTAGCTTTGATCTCAACCACAAGGGAAAGATGGGAAAGATGCGACACTGAAAATTTAAGCCAGAAAATATTTTATATAATCCTAAAGGTGTAGCAGAAACAAGAAAATACAATCATTACAACAGCAAATAGTTTACATAATCCTCCGTAATTCTGCACAGCCTATCTCACTACGACTCCACTACCTTCCGCATCAGATGCCAAGCATTTCATGCTCCTCCCTTCTTTAGATCTTTGGCATTTTTCACATCTTTAGTAATCATTCTAGGCGCTATAGCCATCGACATTAGCTCTTGGAATAGCAGCTTACATGCGTAAGGAATGTGAACCTGCATTTATTAAATCATTTATCAAATCATTCAAAACCGTTAAGAAACTCTATAACAAAATAAATAAATAAATCATGATGAATAATTACCTGAACAATATCTGTTTTGTTCTTGCATCCTCTGCACTCGAATGAATTCTTCTTGAGGTTTGCAATCGCTATCAACCCACATTTCTCGCACACATGGACCCTGTAAGCATCACTCTGGTCAAACAGCCGTTCTTTCAGGAAATTAGCAGCACCATGAGCAATCATGCAGTCACGCTCCATCTCTCCAAACCGAAGACCTCCATCTCGCGACCGTCCCTCGGCAGGCTGCCTCGTGAGGATCTGAACAGGGCCCCGTCCACGGGAATGGATCTTGTCGTCCACCATATGCTTCAGCCGCTGGTAGTAAGTGGGGCCCAAGAATATCATAGCTGGTAGCCGCCGCCCTGTGTGACCGTTATACATGGTTTCAAACCCACGCATTTGGTACCCACATCTGTGAAGAGCTTTGCTGATATTATCTACCTGTAGAAAGAATATCATCATGTAAGAAATCTAAAAACAATTAAAATGACACCAATCAGCATAAGTGAAGTGAAGGTAAAATTACTCACAGTAACATCGGTAAAGGGAGTGGCATCTCCTTCCTTCCCCATGTGGGCCGCAACCTTACCCATGATGCACTCAATAAGCTGACCGATTGTCATTCGAGAAGGAATAGCATGGGGATTCACAATAATATCAGGTGTGATGCCTTCCAAAGTGAATGGCATGTCTTCTTGGGTATAAGTCATCCCCACCGTTCCTTTCTGACCATGCCTACTGCTAAATTTGTCTCCAATCTGAGGTATCCTAATTGATCTCACCCTTACTTTCACAAATCTCAACCCATCTGCATTTGTTGTTAGCAGTACCTACAACAATACCAGGGCATACGATTAACTAAAACAATAACAGCTCAAAATTAATAATTTGAAGAAAAAAAAATTAATCAAAGCTCACCTGATCCACCATTCCTGTTTCACTGTGGCGCAGGCTTGTGCTATGATCACGGCGTGTGTACCTAGAAGCAGATTGTCCCTGCTGTGCATCATCCTGAGAAATGGGAGTGGTTTTCCCAATGATGACATCCTCACCAGAAACTCTTGTTCCCTAAGAAATAGATATACAAAGCTCAGATTCAGAAAAATCAATCCAGAGAAAGTAAAATGACAGCAAATACTAATTCCCATATACTCACAGGAGGAGCAAGACCATCTTCATCCAACTTCTCATATGAGCCATGGCGCATTCCCTGTAACGAATTGAGTCAGATACGGTCCTAAAGAAACTGAAAAGAACTGTTAAGTATTACTCCCTCCATTTCAAAATAGCTTTATTGATTTTTGAAACGTTTGACTTGGAATTTAAATTTAAAATTACATGAATTTATTTCATCCTAGTCAATGCAATTGTGCAAATCTTTTAAGTATTAGAAAATACTACCGTATTAGTTACAAAAAACAAATTTTTTAAAACTCAAGTGGATTCATTTAAATTTGAATTTGAAAATGTTCAAAGTTGACTTTTCAAAAGACAATAATGTTTTTATATTTTGGAAAGAAGACAGTATATAGCACTTCATTTACCATGGTATTAGCTCTATCTGGGCGGCCAAATTCCTCCTTCACAAGTGTTCCCATCTTCTTCTCTTCATCCCTGTATGACCGGAAGAATATTGATCGAAAGAATCCACGGTCTATTGCTGATTGGTTCATGATGACAGAATCTTCTTGGTTATATCCCGAATAGCAGGCAATGGCAACAATCGCATTCTACACAGAATGGAACAAACACGACGTTATGGAAACCACCATGTATCGTAGTGAAGAAGCAAGCAACAGAAACTGATTTGAGGACTTACAATGCCAGCTGGAAGCTGCCTAAAGTGTAAATGCTCCATTGCTCGAGTAGTAACAAGAGGCTTCTGGGGATAGTATAGAACATAGGCCAACGTATCCTAAAAATTACAAGTGATGTATGTAATTAATTTGGGTCGGGAAAGACAGTATGCATGTGGAAAACATAAACGAATACAGAAAATAATGAATTTTACGTACCATACGAAATTGGAAATTGGTGACATAAATTCCCATCGCTTGCTTACCCATAGCTGACTGATACGTGTTGCGTGGAGACTAATGAAAGAAAAGAACACACACAAACAAATTAATATGACCACAAACAAAATGGTAACTTAATCAGGAGAAGTTGACCAGGCATCAGCATGACAGACTTGCCTGGTTGTGATCTGGAAATGGTATAATAGAAGCACAAACACCCAAAATTAATGATGGATGGATTTCACAGTGAGTATAAGTATCAGAATAAGACGTATCTGGCTTGGTCCTTGCACTTACAAGATCCTACATCAATTTAGAGATTTTAGCAATTGTTTCGTAAACATATATTTGAGATAAATGCTCCGTCAACCCTGAATATTTCTTGGAATGCTACTCACATCAATGGTCATGGAAATCATAGTAGTCTCTTCTTCTTCTGTGTCGATGTATTCTATGAATCCCTTGGACACAAGGTCGGGCCAGCCAATGTACTCTGGGCCTTCCTGGGAAAACAAAACAAGTACTATTGATGTCAGTATGAGCATAACTAAAAATACCGATCAGGAAAATGATATCCAACCAATTCCCTCGTACCCTCATTTGCAATGCTACAATATCCTTCTTTCTAATAAGAAGCCTTTGGTTCTCCACAATGAACAATGGACGACTGCAACGACCATAATCGGTATAAATCCGCAGCTCTTTCAAACCAATATCTCGAACTACCCCTACTTCAGTATTGACATCAACCTGTCTCCGCAGCCGTCTTAGTGTTCTCACCAACATGTCAGGGTCACGGTGTATACCGACCCAGCAACCGTTGACAAAGATTTTTGTGGCTTGGGGAATCACAGCGGGTGAAATTTCCTCAAAATTTTCCGTACCCCATTCTTCCAAGAATTCCAAAATCGGACATGCTGCTGATCCAACTGTTATGTACACCATCAGAGCAAGATTCTTTACCAGCCCACATGCTTGTCCTTCAGGAGTCTCTGCTGGACACATCATTCCCCACTGCGAATTATGCAGCTGTCGAGGTTTTGCCAGTTTTCCTTCACGTCCTATGGGGGAGTTCAATCTTCGCAAATGCGATAAAGTTGATGCATAAGTTAGGCGATTTAACACCTGTGAAACACCGGATCTTGTGCCGGCTGCATTTGCCTGGCCCCAGTTCCCAGTGGCAAGTGAGTATTTAAGACCGCTGGTAATCGTTTTTGCTTTGATTGCGTATTGCAGATTGACATCCCTCCCGCTATCAACGCACTTCTGAACATAGCCTCTTACATCCCTTGTTAGCTTTCTGAATAAGTTTCGGAAAAGTCCGCTGAGCAAAGGTCCAGCAAGATCCAGCCTCTTGTTGCCGTAATGATCCCTATCATCCTCTGCTCTTCGGCCAAGGGCACATAATAGAAGCCGGTGAATGATATACCCGAAATAGTATGCTTTCTTGGTTTCACAATGTGCTTCACCACCAACATGAGGAAGCATTTCCTTTTCGAGGATATCTTTAGCATACCTGTCAAGGAGGTAACCACACCATTAGAATTCAAATAAGTACATGCGAGGCCCACAGGCCCAAGTAAAGCTACAACAAACATATACATACTTGATTCGCTTTTCCCTTGTAACACCAACTGTGGATCCTCTTTTCCCAATGTAATCTAGCGCAACCTGTAATAAGGTCCACAAATTGTTAAACTCAATAATAACTAGAACAATACCCCATCTACGTAATTAAATGGTACAATAACCAGATAAGTACCTGCTGGTTTTGTATAACAAATGCTTCTTCCAAGGAAGGTCGAAGCAACTCCATCATTTGGGTATCAGCGAAATCGTAGCAAATATGTTCCAATATATCTTTATCAGCAACAAACCCCAATGCCCGAAATATAATAATAATAGGAATATCGACCCGAATGTATGGAAGGGTGGCACGAATATACTGGCCCGATGATCCCTGCAGTTAAAAGTTACAGAAACAAGAAGTACGTGTTATTATGAAAATTACAAACCAATAAAATAAAATAATATTAATGCCCATTATTACCCCTTTGGCGCTAGTGCGGGAGAGCATCCGCACAAACATGGTACTGGGGGCCCTGTTTTGAGATTCTGCCATAGAGCGGACTTCAGCAACATATGAAAACTTGTTTGGTTGCCTCTTCTTGAACACGTAGACATGATTGGTGCTCATCTTCTCCTGAGCAATCAGAACCTTTTCACTCCCATTAATAATGAAATACCCACCTTGATCATATGGGCACTCACCCAGCTCCGTCAAATCCTTCTCGGAATTCTGATACAATGTACAATAGCTCGAACGAAGCATTATAGGAACCTGAGATACATGACAAGAACAAGTTGTGAATTTAATAATTTATACTTTATAGTACGAAGAATTTTTACCATCGATTTATTCGATTAATGTACCTTTCCAATGAAGACTTTAGAGAAATCCTGAGTTTCAGTGGCTTCTTCCCCATCGTGTCCTTTCCTTGTGACGGTTTTCGAAACATCAACATACAAGGGAGCTGAGTATGTAAGATTCCTTAACCTTGCAGAATTTGGAAACAGAGTTGCAGTTTCTCCTTCGGACTCTGTCATCATTGGCTTACTTAGGTATATCTGACCAAACTTTATCTTATAGATAGTCTGCAAAGATAAACAGAATACACCCATCAGCACTTCAACAAATTGCTTGAATCTCTGCAACAAATTGCTTGAATCTCTGCATAAATATACTCATTTCGAAATATGATGATTACAAGCACTGTTCAAATAATATATCTGAAAATTTTCTTGTTAGTAAATTTTATGAATTCTTTATTCTTACCAAAAGTCAGAGATACTCATCAATGCAGCTTCAAAACTGACCTATAGAAAATAATATTAACCTTCCCCTCTCAAGACAATGAAAGTACTCTTAACGAGAACTATCAATAGCTTCCTACTGCAATAGGGAATAAACTTCGACAAAAATCAGACTAGCCAGGATACTCCATGATAGTAGCGTTATTTTGTTTTGTTTCAGTAGACCAGCCATGTAATTGTCACATCTAAGTTCTGCACCAAAACATAATACGTTTTCCCAGTCTCTAAGTAAGATAATCTACCCAAAAATTAGAGAAAAACTATAATAATATTTATTTCTTCCCCAGTAAGCCAGCAAGATGATCTACCAAAGAATTAGAAGAGAATGTGAATAAAAAATAATTCAGTAGTAGTAATTATTCATCATAATCACATAAATTGTTTACTTTTGCAGATTAAAAAGTAAAAACTTTCAATCATATTATCCTCACATTTCACTGAATAGTCTCCTATAAATCCAGATCGAGAAAAAGAAGTGAATAATAAAATATGCCATATAATAGAGAACTGTAGACTTTTTAAGTATTGGAATGCCATTAAACTACTACTTGTAAAAATAAAAAACAGGTCTATATAATACAAGGGGGGCGTCGACACCAAACAACAGTGGACTAAATGAAATCTATCCGTCTTTCTCAAACTTGACTCCAATGAAAGAATCATATAAAATAGATTTACTAAAGAACTACAAAGCATTATGTACATTTAACTGATAAAATTTCACTCAAATTCTGATTGAATCCATGTATGATTTATTCATTGTCATTTACAGAAGTACAAAATTAATTAATGAATCTTCAAATAACTACCCGGATGAATGACCCTAGAATAGAATCAATTAGTACAGCAGATCCCTCGATGCTCAAAACCTTAGGGTTTCAATTTCCAAACCTATTTATGTCCTTGTAATGGCTTTCTAACACCTACCAAAATTCCTAAAAAAAGCAACTTTCACTTATTCCAACCTATTTATGTCCTTGTAATGGCTTTCTAACACCTAATCAGTTGTTCCATTAACTGGTCAAAAACAATACAAATACACAGGGAGAGAGCTAACAACGAAAAACAACCACCTCCGCAACATCTGGTAGGTGACCCGGGTTATGCTGAGATTCGGGTCGGATCTCAAATTCGCCGGACTGGTCAACAATTTCCTGCATAGTGTTCTGAATGAACTCGTCGACCGAGTCCAGTTGTTGACGAACCAAACCCTTCTCTTCGAAATAGGCGCTGATTACAGCCCATGCGTCTTCATGTGTAATCTCTTCTTCGAAGCTGTCGTTTTGGTGATCGTAATGGTCTTCCATGTCCATATTTTAGGGTTTTAATTAGGGTAATTTACAGATTTATTAGAACATCTATAGCTATGAGTTTCGTTGTTGATACGACGAGAAACCTCTCTCCCTCTCTTCTCTCGGGTTCAGGCGCCGACAAGGAGAACCGACTAAACTGGAGAAAAGCCCTTAAATAGACAAGATAAGCCGTTGAAAGCGGTCCATATTGACATGGCGGTTTCTCTTTTTATTTTATTTATTTATTTATTTATTTTAATCGTAGTTGATAAGGTGCCCTTGTTTTTTAATTTTACCCTTCTCGCTCCACAAAATCACAAATGCCCATCCTCAGAGGCTTCTTACCAAAAACGAGAGAAAAACAAAAGTTATCCTTTACATATAATTTATATAATTATCGGTAGTGAATCTTGAATCGGTTGAGATATTATTTAAATAATTTAATTGTCCAAATATTGGTTCAATGGATTGAATTAAATTATTATTATTATTAATGATAAATATTTATATAAAAATAATAATATATTTTATATAATTACATATTTTATTTAAATAAGTAATACTTTAATGTTCTATAATTAATAAAAATAGTGGTATATAATTTATTTGATTAATCAACTAAACACCTCTTCATAAAAAGAAAGTTATTCAACAATTGAATATTTTTTAAGAAATTTTGACTAATTTAATAATTATGTAACATATTACTCTCTCTGTCATTAAAAAAAAAATGAATCTAGGTACCTTTTCATTGTCCACAAATGAATGATTTAGATTATCACTTTTAATTTGTAATTATTTAACCGTAACGAACGACTATAAATATTAGTAGTTCAAAAGATATGTAATCAATATCAACACTCTCTTTCTCTCTTACCAAAGATAATATCATACGAAAATATATGCTCTCTTAAAAAAAATTAATTTTTTTAATTTATGTATTTTTTACATCTTACTCATTCTTTTGTAATTGAGGGAGTGATATTTAGAAATAATTAAATTAACCTTTAATTCGATTATAATTTAACTAGTTCAACCGAACAATACGGTACAACTTTCATAACGAAACATAAACGCTCATATGACTATATGAGTGGCTACCCTAAATATCCAATGTTGCCCCCGATTAGATGTAAATATTTACTAATGTGTTGAAAAATAATAAATCTTAAGCTTGGGTATATATGTTTATACTTTAAGTCTGAATTGGAACTAAATTTTGTTTGTTTTCATTGTTGTGAGACAGTTATATCTTATGTAATCTTACAAAAATAAAAAAATATATTTTTATGAAGCAACTAGAGAATATGTGAAATATTTACAATAACGAATGAGCCAAATATATAGCGGATTTTATAAAAATAAAAATAAAAATTATGTGATATACCGAAAGATTCGTAGAAACTTTACAACAATGAATGAGTCAGAAAATTTTCTTTCTTTTTTTTTTTTTTCTATGAAGAGAGCCTTTTGTTTATAAATAAAATTTTGTAAAAGACCATATCAATTCATGTATAAACCTATATCCTTATATTTAATTAGTTTAATTTATTTTTGTGACTCATATGAATAGGCTAATGTAATTAATATGTAATTTATAAACAGTCAACTAAGTCTAATTTTAATTTGACTGATTAAAAATTAAAAATTAATAATATTGAATTGACTTCATAAATAAACTAAAATTAAAAAAATAAATTTAGTATTTATCTCTTTATATATATTGATTGATTGATTTTAAGGTTGGTGAAGTAAAATTTCAAGGTCCAGGCCCACACCGAAAGCATGCTGCATGTGAAACGATAAACCCACAACTTTCACAGTATGTTTGTACCTAAAAGGGGTTTAGTTCCATTTTAGCGAATTCGAAACGAGTTTACCAAAATAAATATTGGCTTGATTAGACTTATTATATTCAAGATATTATTCTATAAAGAAAAATATATTTTAGTTTTTTCTATTACGTGCTCTCGAGGTTCCAATCCTAAAATTGCTTTTCATGATTTTTTTTTTTTTTTTTAATAAATGATTTAGTTTTTCTTGCCAAGGAATTGAGACATCAACAGATATGTTAGTCCATTCAAAAAATATGAGTGCAGTAACTAAATGTAAATTAAAAAAAAAAACTTAAATTTTTAGTTTAGATCAAATTTTAACAAAAAATTAAAATTAATTTAAGTTACAAATCGCATTTTGGTAACTTTTACTCTATCCATCCAGCTTATATTATCTTAATTTTTTTTTTAGTTTGTCCTATTTATTTTCTTAAACTATTTTTTTTAATCTTGTTTTTCAATAATACTCATAATTAATTTTTTGGAAACAATAAGAATAAATTTTTAAAAACAAAAAAGTCATTAACTCTACCAATTTTCTATCTCTATCCACTAAAGAAAACTGATATATAATATGATAATAAAAAAAATATATTAGATAAACAATAAAATTTCTTAATATAAACTACAATTAAGACAATGTAACAAACAAGCATTAAATCTAATTCAAATAGTTGGATTAAGTTTTTACTTCTCATTTCTTTTGAGTCTTGTTTATTGTTAATAAGTCCAAACCAGCAATTTATTTATTAGTTTAATTTAAGAAATTCTTTGAAAAAAAAAAATTAAAAAAGTTTATCCAATAAGTTGGAGTCTCTTGCTTGGCTAAAACTTTTTTCCAAGTAAATTGAAACATAAAATACTGATTAATTGTTTATAGGTCACAATTTTTTGCATAATTTATTTATTGACAAGTTTGTTAAAATAATAATATCTCTGCAGTCGATCAAAATTGGAGAGTTACTCATTAGATATTTACAAAAGATATTTCAACGCAAGTCTTTAAAGTGACTTCTTTTTAATTTCCACGAGGAAGTAACTCGGACCTATACTGATTCCGCCAACATCTTCGTTTTGCATGATGCTACTTGGTCATGAACAATATTCCTTCTAAATTTTGAACTTTCCAAAACTTGAAAATGGACTCTTGGATATTCCCAGAAATTCTTAGGTGAAAATAACTGATTGTGCCTCAAATAACAACTTGCAGGACTCGCAAACTTGTTCCAATCTCCAGTTCTACACACCCAGATTCTAGGAACAGATCAATGACAGATAGCCAAAAAGCATGTACAAAAAACCAACTATATTAAGTTAAATATACTACGGTTGTTCCACAACATGAATCTCACTTTTATGATTATTTTTTAAAAAACATGAGATAAAATTTTGATCTTATTTTTATTTTTCAAAAAATATGAAATTAAGTTTTGATATTTTATGATTATTTTTAAAAAAACACGAGATGAGGTTTTCGTCTTATTATTATTTTTTTAAAAGTATGAAATTAAATTTTGATATTTTATGATTATTTTTCAAAAAGCATGAGATGAAATTTTGTTTTTATAAACAATTTTTCAACGCGAATAAGTGTCATCCCAATATAGAAAGTAGGGGCAAGAGCCTTCTCTCTGGAGTAGCAGAAAAAGTTGAAAACTATCTGGGGAGCAAAAATGCATCAAGAACCAAGCCAGCATAAGATTTAAGTACTTCCAATGGAGATACCTGTCTGTAAGAAATACTACTGAAGCGATCAATCCACCTCCAATATACAATGGTAAAGACAAGTAAATAACTTTTTATCCGAAGTCCAGCGATTTTTGAGGCTTTCACCTCCAGCTCTTGAAGACCAGGTCACTTGGAGAAGACGGAACTCCAAAAGGAAAGCTACCATTGTCATTACCCTCGCTAACACCTCATTTACCTCAAGTCATCCTTCAGTTCCGGTGAAAAGCGTTTGCCGCATATGGGTTGAGAAGAACATGGCATCAAAATTTAACAACAACGGAATCATATGGGCTAGACTGAGAATAATAACCATCGTGAACGAAATGAAAGGAAGCCCATTAGGGTTTTTATTCACATAAAATAGCTGCAGGCCCACAAAGATATAAGCAAGTGTATTGGAAATTAGAACCATAGTAATCTCCAGATCCATTCTCCATATGGATTTCTTGGCTTGTGCAGTGTAAATAGAATTTGACTGAAACTCAAGACGGTCAAAATAATGAGGGTCTGCCTTACTTTCAGTGCTTTCAATGATTCCCTTCACATTGCCTCCGTTCTTTGCGTTAAATGGATGAAATTCGGCGTTAACAATAACGTCACAATAACGTCACAATCTAAAGAATAATTAGTCTGTATCTCATAGAGTGATGCAAGACGTCGACAGCCTATCATGCAAAGGACTCCAGTTTTAGCATTATTTATTCCCTCAGCCCAAATTTCTACAAAATCCATTAGAAGAACTCCACCACCCAGCTTCAGTTTAGGATTATTTTTAAAGGTCAGAGCATAGCTGATATTCATCCCGCTGTCATGAACGTGCTTCTCTTGGACTACGGATTTAGTTTGCTTACTGACAACCTGAGGGAGCATCTTGTAAAACTGGTCGCCGACAGATAAAGTAGATGAATAACCCCATGCTGTATGTCCTTCCTTATTACTCACTGTCATGTCAAATCTCATGTCAGGTGAAAAACCACCAGGATATGTCCTCCACCTACTTTTAGCTTTGATATTTTTAGCACAAGACTTCCTTACATTATTGGTTTCTGTATATTCATATTTCAGAGCTTATGTTTATTTTCTGTGCTCCAGAAGGCAACTCTACCAAAGTAACTAGAATCATTCAAGGTTTTCTTACTCCACATTTGCCCAACAATAACACTCCTGTTTCTCAATGAAAAGGTATTAGGCACTCTCAAGCTCAACCTAATTGAGCAATCCCCAACCGAACCTTTACTCAAAGACTCAGTAACATTATTTATCTGACAAGCATCCAAGTCTAGCCGCTTCTTATCCCCATCCCATGCACCTTCAGCAACCAGCATTGTATTTGGATCAAAAGGTAAACGATATCCATTAAGAGTAGAGTTTGAAAAGTCTAACAAATACCTCATTCTCCCATTCTTCAAACACTCAACCTCATTAAAAGACATTGAAATAGGTATGACTCCACTCTCTTTAAGAAAGTTACAATTAACAGCATGAAAATCATCTAAAAAGTCCAATTCAACTCTCCTTACCGGTCTTAAAACCAAATGAAACATTTTCTAACATATCATAAGCACTAAACCCCCCACTTTGAGTTTCCCTTTCTATCAATGTATAATCATACGTCCTTAAAGACACACCCAATATTTCAATAGGCTTATGATAATTAACAGCACCCTCAACATCCACATTTTGCAACGTACCATTAACAAAACTAGTAAAAATATTTGAAGAATTTGGATAATTAAGCTTCAAAACATCAATTACAGAGCTCAAATAACTCACCCCAGAGCCCACCATACACAGATTCCCCGAAGCAGATGGACCAAAACCCTTGTAAGCGAAACTGAGCTTGGTCTGGGTGGATCGGAATTCTCGGAGGCCGATAAGTAACAAGCCGCAAATTACGTCTCCAATGAGTTCCCCTGATCGAACCCAGAAAATTCAAAGTTGCCTTCATCTTAAAAATTTGATCTTTTTCAGTTTCATAAACCCATAGACTTCGAAGGGACATGGCGCCCCGATCAATGTGATTAAGTAGAATCTCGCTGCCACCCGCGAAAATTGCGTTTGGTAATTGTAGGGTGAACTTGCTGGGTACAGTATGAGGAATTTGTGAAACGACGTCGTTGCAGTGTTTGGAGTATAGCATTTGCTGGGCATTACGGCCTACTGCGGTTGTTGGATCAATGTAGAGACTGAAAACGAGGAAGATGAGGAGATGGGGAAATTGGGATTCGAGGGTTTGTAGAGGGCTTATTGGAACAACCATAACCCTAGACTCCATTTTGGGCTGGACGTCAGTGTTAAATCCAGTTCAGATCGCCAACATATACTTGCACGTGTGTACACGTAGAGTTTTTCAGTCTGAATTTCTGAGCTGCGCTACTAGTCCGCTGGTATTCCGTACATGCGTTCACCTAAAATTATTATTAGAATTTATTTTTAAAAATAAAATATTTATTTTTATTAATTTAAAAAAAATTATAAATTGATTATAATCATATTTTGAATTTATATGAAAAAACTTATCAATAAGTGATTTTTTTAGTTTATAGTTTATCTTATTTAACAAATAAATTTAAAACAAATTATATCAAATATATTTTAAATTATTTTAAAATAAATTGTACAAATATAAATTATAATGAGTACACGTGTCATTAGTTAGTTAGATATATGTGTCAAATAAAATTTTAAAATTACATGTTTCATTAATTAATATAATTAATATTATAATGAGTCCAAAATAATAATAATTATCCTATTGATTGATATGCTTGTTTGGTATTAATTATAGTTTATGTTAAAAAATTAATATGTTAAATATAATTATATTTTTAATTTATTTTAAAAAAATTTAATTAATTAATATTTTTTTGAGTCATAATAAATTTTAATTAATAAATAAATTATAATTTATTATAAAATAAACTATATAAAACACTATATATGTGTGTGTGTGTGTGTGTGTGTGTGTGTGTGTATTCGACATTAGTATATCCCAATAATTGATACACCTGGCATTAGTCAGCTCATTATACAGTTTTAGGAGACTTACTCTTATTTTTTACTTTTCATTCTCAAGTTTTCCATTTACTTAAAAAATATACTTTCTCCTTTCCACAATTGGAAGATTAATGAAAATATATATATATATATATATATATATATTTATTTATTTATTTATTTTTTTAAAAATAAATATAATTTATATATCATAATTTCATATCACATCACCATTAAAATATATTATAAAACTTTATTGAACGGGAGTAGAATAATAATAGTATTATACTATTATGAATAAATGGACTGAGTCTAGCATTCAATATAATATATACTCATATATCTATAAAAGGTGAGAAATAAATTGATTTCTGTCGAGTCGACAAGTGTTTTTCAACCGAATTAACTGGTCCAATATCTATCTACTGCTTCTGTCCGAGTCTTTGAGTTGGGAACAAATGAATTTGGTAAATTTATGGGCTTGGATTAAGCTTACAAAACTCCTAATTCATTCCAATTCATATTTACTGCCACATTTATCAGCCGTTTTCCTTTTCTTTTTTTTTTTTTTTTTTTTTTTTAAAGTTATATATATATATATATATATATATATATATATCACTTGAAGTTGTTGGTCGAAATCTGTTTGTATAAATGCCAACTCCCGTTATACAGTACAGTTAAAAGTAGTAAAACATTCCTCATACCGGCGATTGCAGCGTTCGATTTACGGGTATATGATATCTTGGTTCCAGAAGTACAGGTAAGTTTTGACATTTTAAATCAAGCAAAATCTTTAAGATCAATTTTAACACAAATTTATATGATTTTAGCACAAACAATTGTAATTTATATGATTTTAGCACAAACAATTGTAATTTATATGGTTATATTCTTTATTTACTTAATGCACGTTTGGGAAGTTTGGGCTTCTAACTCTTTATAGAGTAGCTGTGTGGGAATTATGTTCCTAACTAATTTTTAGTATAATGGTGGTTGAATTAGATGTATGATTTCAATTCTCTTTAGTATTTATTATACTCACTCAATTTCATAAAATGTGTTTTATTTGAAATTAAATTTTAAATTTTTTAGAATGTGTTACATTTTCAAGTGTCTGAACAAAATGAATCACTAATTTAGTTATGATAGATAATGATGATGAAATTGGGATAACAAACTTTATACCCGTATATCCACAATCTAGGTTAACAGAGAGCATGATTTCAATTTGTATTTTTTTCAGCTTTTCAAATATTTACCTCATTTTCTACACTATTTATTTTAATTATCTACATCTTTCATCTACACTTCATTGTTCTTTTTTTTTTTTATGTTTGTTGTTGTAGCTGAACCAAAAGAATGCCAAAGAGAGGATTTCCGACAAGACTCCGGATGTCCATCATTCAAGTTGGTTGTTGTGCTTGGCTCTTCTGACCCAACACATGCATAACTTATATTTTTGAATCGAACTTGGGAGTTTTGCAATTTCTATGTGCTATCTATCTATTTAGGGGAGAAGGCTTTGGTCTGAACTGCATTGCTGCTATAGCAACCGCGCGTTGTAGCAGCAAAGAAGAAGGAATTTTCTGCTTTTACTAAAACAAGTTGAATAAGCTAACATGCCAGGCTTCGTGAGAGAGCATTGTCTTTTTCTAAATTTCATAACTGATTTTGGGTTGTTATTGCCCCATTTAGTCCTCAAATTTTTTTTTTTTTTTTTTTTTGAACACGTGTTTTAATACCTTCTCTGTAATCATGAAAAAATTGGCACATGTGAAGCTATATTCTTTTAAAGCTTCATTACCTGAGAAATGACTTAATTTATTTTTTTTGGTTTTTTTTTTTTTTTTTTTTAGTTTAAATAAAATAAAATAATTATTTTGAAGAAATCAAAGAAATGTCAACATGGCTTGATAAAATATTTAAATAAAGAAAACACAATAAAATGTGTTTATAACTAGGTTATGAAATAATTTAATATGCATGAGCGATTTAATTTGAAAAAATGCAAATGACAAATTGACCTTGTATACATTTCAATTTATTTATATTTCAAATCGAACATTTAACCGAAGAACAACTTGATCTCTTTAACAACCCCAAGTGTAAGCTAAAATTAAATATACAAAGCAAAATGATAAAGGAGACATTCTAAATTTAATTTCAACGTAAATATTCTCAAACGTATTGGGACATACATGGGCCTAAGTTCAATCGTTACTTTTCATAATCAAATCAAAAACATTTCTAAATTTTTAAAGCAAGTGTCAATATCACAGCCACAACAAACGCTACTACAGGCTGGAATTTTTTTCTAAAATAGTGACAAAACAGTAACATGAAAGCTCTTTCAGACAGGCAAGCCTCTTCTATGCTGCAACCACCTTTTCTGCCTTCTTACTAGTCTTCTTTTTGGTCTCCTCTGTCGTTTTTTTGACCTTCTCAGGTACCATCTTATTGGTCTTCTCAGGCACCGTCTTTTCTGGCGTTTCAATTCCTTGTATATCCGTAATCCTTAGCTTAGTCAATTCCTAAAAAGACATTCAGATGCTGAAAAGATGAGCCAAAAAGATTTCTCTTTTGAGTGAGTTGGATAGTCACCAAACCCAAAAAAAAAAAAATCAACAAATTAAACCGACTTACCTGTCGATGCCCTTTAGTTCTTCGATAGTTCTTTCTTCTCTTTTTCTTGAAGATGATTACTTTGGCATCTAGAGCCTAGAAAGGAAAGGGAAAGGCGGGGTAAACGTAAACTCTATAATAGTCAAATCAAACATAAGTGGAACAAATTTCCATCGTATCCAACACAGCGAAGCCTACTACTCGATTGTAAAACTGGCTACACAAAACCTCTATCCCTTACCCATAAAATTACCACTTACCATCATGTTTGCCAACTACTACAAAATTTTCAACAGCAGAAATAATTTTGAGAATAAGTCATCTCCACAATCATTACAAACAGAAACTAGGGTGGCCCTCTTGAAAACTGAAAAGCACTCCCTCAAATTAAGAACATGGTTGCAATAGTAATGGTTTGGACACATAAAAAGTAGAAAAATCATAGTAACTTCTAAAATTGATTGCACATGAGGCGAAGCCATATTCATATGGATTCATTAGTCAATCTTCGTAACAAATTTTATATTGTCAGAAATAAATTCGTTCCCCTTGCAGAAATTTTGGTCAATATAAGATTTGAAGGTGTAGTTTTTACTCTACGTATTTGAAGAACTCTTGACTCGATTTTAGTAAAGTTTATGACTCCATCTAGCAAGTGGACCTTGCATATTTTCTCATGTGATTTCAAAGATTTTGGTAGCCCAACATGCCTCACCGAGTCCCTGGAGGACATTCATCTCGTCCTGACAACTTACCACTTCATACAGTGATCAACAAGAGCTCATACAAGATTTTAAAATTTAAATAGGTTTGACCCTAAGTATGTGGATAGTAATCAGCTACCTCAAAGGTCGAGGTTATTTAAAAAATCATGTTTTAATCTTTCCCTTCGAGTCTTTCGTATCAAAACAAACTCATAATCATGATCTACTCCATAAAGCATACTTAAGCCAGAATCACAACAACATAATCTGTATCCTCAATTGTAATACCAGATCAACTTTCAATCTACTTTGGTGGCATAACCATATATAGGCCAAAAGAAAGAAAAGAAATAGTAGGTAATCACTTACATGCTCTTCAACGACAGCATGAACAGTTGCATCAGGCAATACAGGCCGCCCAATAAGTGTTTGAGTTGCAGAACCCAGCATTAGAACCTTGTTAAGAATTAACTGCAATATCATATAGAATAAAAGCATTAACTGATTGTAACACGATTGGTAGGTTGCAAACTAGCTGAAACAGAAACTAACAGGATATTGACGAAAAAGGAAGATGTTTATGGTTTCCATTCTTCCAGGTGTTACCGTACAAAGACACCAAGGGAGGATCCTCATTTAGTTTAAATCTCAGAAAGCCCTAAATCTTCAAACATTAAATTGCAATGCTAATAACATGGTCAATTTTTTTTTACCGAAGTACGGGTCAGCGTAGACTGTCACAACAGGAAACCCTGGTCACTGTCAACCTACGAAGGTATAGTTAGTCAAAAAATTAATACATATTTAAACCACCAATGTTTTTCTCAATGTGCAGAACAACTCTCGACTTAGATTTAGTCAAATCAAGCTATGGAGTTTAAGCAAGTAACACATAAAAATTTATAGTTTCTATTCTTCCATGTGATATTTTTCATCTTGGCACAAGACAAAATAGCAGACTGCCGCAATGTAATGTGAATACTTTTATCAACAAGAGCCAATTATTCATCAGGTATGCTATACCAATGCAGCGCACTTGTGACACGATGTAATGTGACTATTATTTTATATAAAATAAGCAAGTAAAAGTAACCTCACCTTGTCATGGACTTCACAAAACTTGAGCTTTTCTGTGTAGATACAATCCCCATTGCTCACCTTAAACTGGTGTGACCCAATCTACAGCACTCACAGAAAACAATAATATAAACTTCAAAATTCAATCTTTAACTTCCAATTACGACAGGAAAAACCTGAGAGACTGAATTTGAACCTGAATAACAGCAAACACAGGCTCGTAGTCCTTGAAAACCCGATCGGACCGCTGGAGCGGGCCAATGACCTTATATCCAATAGCGGCAGCCTCAGTTTCTCTCTCCTCCAGTGTGTACTCTCTCTTCAAACCTGAATTGTTCGAGGCGGTAACATTCTCATCATCGTCGCTCTCATCCAATTCCTCATCATCCTCGCCATCATCTTCTTCGTTGTGGTCATTATCGCTGTCATCGCGCTGATTAGATGAGAAATGACGACTGATTGTGAATTGGGAATAAAAATTGGGTCTTGAATTAGGGAAAATTTGGTGGGATTTGGGGGAGAAGGATTGGAAGGGGTAGAAGTCTAGGGATTGAAGAAGAGGGTTTAGGGTTCTGAGGGATTGGAGAGATGGGGTTGGAGAGAGCATGGATGTGTATTGGCGAGTTAGGGTTTGGAGGCAACGCCTGCTGCTCGCCATTGTTGAGTTTTCTCAGTAGGGTTTAGTGACTCATTCGGGAGAGTTTTTGGGTTACCTGTCAGTATAACGAATGGGAAATGAAAATGGACAACTTGTAAAACTAGTCACTTGCGTTTACTCACTTTTGTAAAGTGCTTGATTGACCGTAGTTTATTTTAAAATAATTTAAATTTTATTTTATAATTAAAATAAATTAAAAATTAAAAAAATATTGACAGGTATGACATAAATTCCTATTTGACACAATTTATTCTATAATATCTTAAAATTTATTTATTAATTAAAATTAAATTAAATATATATATATATTGATTAATTTTTTTAAATAAATTAAAAATATTATTATATATTTTTGAAAATAAGTTATAAACTGCATACTACCCTCATTTTAGAATTGCAAAGATACAGAATATACGCATATTGGATAAATAGGCTATGAAAAGTTCCATTATTGGATGTTTCTTCGCTCCACTACATTTTATATTCGGAAAAGATAATTTGACTCTTTCCCTTTTCTTTCTCCTGTCACGCAAAATGGAGTAGCCTTGAATATTCTTGCCAATACACATTGTTTATTTGCAAATATTTTCCAAAAAAATCTTTGCGTTGCTCCAACGATAGTAGACATCATGTTATTTATCTCATAAAAAATAATTAATAAGAACAAAATTATTTATTGTACAACCAACAGAGTATTAAATAAAATTCCGTATTAAACAATTTCATATTTTTGAATAAGTAAAACTCCCTTTCTAAACCAATAGAGTATTAAATACACTATTAAACAATTTCATATTTCTTGAAATTTTGTTATCGAAAATTTCAACTCAAAATTTATGCGCAGTAAACTCATGACTTAGTTTTGTAAATATTACAAAATTCAAGGGTATATTATTCTTGCATCTAGTTAATAAACGATGTAATGGAGATCGTCCCAAATTACGGTTAGAATTTTCACCTTAGCCCTAATTAAGACAACATGGCATCTCACGTGGCAACTCATCCGATCGGCCATCCTCAAGGCTCGGCGACCCGCTTCAGCCAAAAGAGGATTGGTCCTGACTTTCGACCTCCAGAAGGTTCAAGCTCGTCTATCGGCCTCCGAAAGGTCTCGCACTCGCTTTAGTCCGGCCGGCCCATCACCGTCGAGTACTTTCAAACTATGCGTCTTGGGCTCAGGCCTCCCCAGATAGCGGGCCCAATCCACCACATCGATTGGACCTGACTCTGCATGGTCCGGGTCGAGCTCCCCAAATGCCAAAAAACAAGTTCTCATGCGGCGTCCAATCAGCCGCCTAACCCTGTTGCCCTGTCAACTCAAATGAGGTGCGCCATACCTGCTGTCAACTCAAAGCAAACGCACCATGCCTATTTTATCGAACTGCGGATCAATGCAAACTCTACAAATACCGTCTCATATCTACAGAGAGAGGGATCCCGAAATTGAACATAGAGCCAAAACTCTGCAAAAATGCAAACTTAATGGTGAACTCACCGAAGCCAAACCTCTCTCAAAATACACCGGTAAACTCCATCCTCTCCTACTTGATACTCAGATTTTCACCTTAATCTCAACTAACTTAAGCATCGGATAGGGGAACGAGGGAACAAACCCCTCGTATTGTTTGTATTTCAGGTGAATCTTGTGACACCCCCAAATCCGGGCCCTTCCACACCCCAACTTGGGTTGCCAATTTTATTAAATAATTAATTTCATGACTGACAAATACACAGGACTTAAAAGTATACAAGGTTATAATACAATTTATTATACAGCTCTCTCTACACATCTTATTTTATTAGCGAATATTACGCAGAGGAAACATCTAAGCATCTGAACCTCTAGTTCATACCCCCCCATAACCCTGCTATCAGTTATCTGCACCTGAAAGAAATATGAAACAAAGGAGTGAGCTCAAATAGCTCAGTAAGAAATGTCATAACTAAGGATAACTGAAACAAAGAAAGTTATTCTTAGC
>JAUMHB010067154.1:0-13742 GCA_032359685.1 Pittosporum tobira | reverse complement strand
TACTCTATTCCTACGTTTTGGCACGCTGCGATCGCAACGGCGCTGTCCATTTTTCCATACGACGCTCCGATTAAAAACTCAACTCTGGGCTAGGTCAAGTCAAAATTTGACGGCGTCTCGGGTTACTGTTTTTCCGCGCTGATTTCAGATCTTCGATCGGTTTATGATTCTGAGCACTCTATAACTTCTGGGTTAAAATGACCAAAATGCCCCCCCAGGCACAACTTTTACAAAAAATAACCAAAATGTCATTTGGCTCATATTTTGTCGAAATAACCAAAACGTCCTCAAGTATATCACTTGTCAAATGACGAAAGTGACATTCGATATAACAATTATCAAAATAACCAAAACGCCCTTGGGCGCAATAAATGTCAAAATGACTAGAATGCCCCTGGTCATTAAATCACTATTTTTAATTCTATTTCTCGAAACGTAGCAGCGCAGAAAATAATTCCACTAGACATTATTATAGGAACATTTTTATTTTATTAATTGTTCGAAAACTTGGGTTCTTACAGAAGTGCTGCAAAATTTCAGAAAGCTAAAAGTGGAAGCAAAGGGCACTATGCCCACATTTTATAGCACCCCAACCCGACGGTTGAGGTTCCCCCTCAAAAATCGAACGGCCATCAAATGACAGTCGTACCCCCACGCGGCAATTATCATGCCACAATTAATGGCCTCAAAAGATGTGTGAACCGATGCCTCATTAAATGCTCTCAAAAGGCACATGCATGCAAACAAAAATTCAAAATGATAGACGACTCGAGATCTCTCCAATCGTCTGGGTCTCGTCCGGCCAACTTTTATCCCAACCGATTGAAGGACGATCGGACTCAGAGCCCGACGACGCACTAAAGTACACCGCCAGACTGGGGGGCTTTGATAGGGATCGTCCTAAATTAGGGTTAGGGTTTTCACCTTAGCCCTAACTAGGTAACGTGGTATCCCACGTAGCGACCTAACACCCGCGTGGCAATATGACATCCGACTGCCCTGCTCCTATCCTCAAGGCTCGGTCCTGCACTGCAAAGCAGCATATCTGTCCAGCCATCCTCAAGGCTTGGCAACCCACCACGCCTAATGAAGGATCGGCCTCTGGCATCCGACTCCCAGAAAGCGGAAATCTTGGTCGGTCGGCCTCCAAGGGTCTTCACCCCATCAGTCCGCCCGGACCTCAACCATCAAGAACTCCTTGCTTTCGGTCCTGAACTACTTGGGAAGCAGGTCCATTTGGCCCACTAGACGCGCCCGACCCTGCCTGGTCCGAGCCTAACGGCCGAAAGCCAAAAAGTGAGTTCCCAGACTGTTAAATCAATCGCCTAAACCTGCAGCCCTAGCAAATCAAAGCAGGCGCGCCATACTTGTTGTCAACTCATAGCATGCGTACCATGCCAACCTCATCAGGTTGCGGGTCAAGACAGAGGCTACAAATACATCCTCTTTCACACAAGAAGGGGGTCCTTCTGCTCTAAACACAAAACAGAGCCAATACGCTGCAACCCACCGGTAACTCGTTGGAACACTGAAACACACTCTAAAACTCTGAAAACATTTTGGTAATCCCTTCCCTCTCCACTCAATAATCAGATTATCATGTCATCCTTACTAGCTTAAGCATCAAAGAAGGGAACGAGGGAACACCCCCTTGTGTTTCCCGTGTCTCAAGTTTGCCTACTCCTGGTGCTGACGTGTGCCCAACTAGAAACGAGGCTTGGAGGACATCAAAGATCAGAGCTATCCCAACAGTTTATATCTTATTTGTTCATTAAAATGTGTTATGAGCTTAAAAAACACATATTATTAAACTTTTTAAAGTAAATTGATAATATTGTTATACTTAACCTATAATTTCTTTTAATTAACAAAAAAATTTAAATAGTTAATTTTTAAAAATAAGTTATAATCAACAAAAATAATCAGTACCAAATAAGGGCAAGTTAATGTTTTTAAAAAAAATGGTTTTAATTAGGTATTAGCTGTGGTTGTTTGCCGATTAATTGGGTTTTTTGTTGATGGCTCAAAATGAGGCTCATTGTGAGGTTAAGATTCTTAGTTAGTAGGATGTTGTGACCAAAGAGGTATGTGTTGAAAGGGGATTGAACTCTAAAATTTAATTAATGTGAAAAAAGTGGTTAATTAAAATGGGGATTGTTCCTCGATTATAATTTCAAACCATCTTTAATAGATTGTTTAAGGATGAAGTGTTCATGGATAAGTAAAAGGAGAAAGAACAGCAGTAATTTTCAGAGTTGGTTAAGTACTTAATTAGTAACATTCTTACTCTATTTAAAAATTTAATTAAATAGAGTAGAGTTTAATAAATTGTACTATCTCTGTCTTATTTTATTTATATTAATTTCTTTTTAGTTTGTCCTTGTGACGCTCCGGTCTCCGTACACCTGCTAAACTCATAGATCGGTCGTCAACTCCTTTTCTTACTTCCATACTTATAATAAATTACAACCATTTCTTAATGACTTTACAACGGAATTTAATTAATATTACAAATTTCTAAGAATAAATACAATATGTAATCATTTCGAATTTCTTCATTTTAGCTCCTTTGTCTCGGGCTAAACAAATCCCCAGTGTCAATCTCGTTCCACTCTCTCTAGCTAGTTACTCAATCTGGTCTTATCTAACTGCAATAAAATATTCAATAATAGCAATGGTGAGTAATTAAGCTCACCAAGTACATTCTTAAAACAACATAATCATTCATAATTGAACTTTTTCAAGAATAAATTAATTTCAGTATATGATTAACATTTCAATTGTGCTTAACGTCATGCAAAATTTGAGTATGCTTTAACATTCAACTTTACCGTCATTGAATATGCATTAACCTTCAGCTTTACCGTCATTTTCCGTCAATTACCATCAATTTCCCGCTTAGTCTTAACACACAGTACAGACCAAACGGGGACCGTCAGAGATTGTAAATATCTCAAAGCAGGGAATTACGTCATGCACCATAGGACCCGTTCCTATGAAATCCCAAAATTTTACTAGTTCATTATTCATCGAATTTCCCATGAGACCCGTTCCACATGTGGTCTTCCATCTCATTTGGTCTTCCATCACAATTTCAATACTCAACGTTATACACAAGTAATGTAAATTCATGCAACTTTTTCGTTTTGAAAACATTCTATATTTGAACTTTCACATTAAAATTATACCTCATTTACAACTTTAACATAATCTCATTTTTCATGCACGTATTAAATTTCATCTTAAACCTCATGCAAAACATTTGTTTAACAACATGCTCGTATACACATAGAAAAAGTGAGAATTGTACTTGCTTTGGATTGTTGACTCGAATACTATGAACGTTCCTCGCCTTCACAAGTCAGTCCCTAACATCAAAAGGACTTAAAAACGTCATTCCAAGGTTTTTCGACCCTTAAATCTTACTTAACATTTCATCTCACTATTCATCACTTTTTACCTACTGCATCAGTAGCACTAACAGTCTAATAACTTTAGCTACAGAAAATATATGACTGCGATCTTAGTCAAATCAGAAATTACACTTCCAGAGCTTCGTTTTGACATAAAAATGGTCAAATTTTGACTTTTTATGAAAATGTTATGACGTTTTAAAGTTCAACATTTTTTATAGAAAGTTGATCCGGCAGTGCTTTGCAGCAGCTTACTTCAAACATTTTTATAAAATATTATAGAATTCCAGCTTGAGTAATTCTTTTTGTATAGTGTACATAACCTATCCCACTTTGTACAAAAAAAAATTCATAATTTATTCTAATGTAGGCTATTTTAGGTAGGTTGCCGAAGTTGGTCCAAAAACTATACTTTTCCAGAAATTCGGGATGCTACTGTCCCTATTTTCTAATATTTTATAAAAATAGAAAACGACCTTATTTCTTCAAGAAAACTTTCTGAAGATATGTTCCTCATCAATTTATCTAAGCTCACAAAACTTTTCGTGTATACCTCATATGTATATTATTTTATAGAGATTTTTTATCATAGGCTGCTGATTCCAACTCCTCTGTTTCATTAGAAAATTTATCGCAACTATTTTCAACAATTTATTAAAATACCAAATGAACTCAAAACATTACGAAAATTTGTGGGAATCATATACACTTATTCAAGTGCTTCCAATAATAGTTTTACGACCATTTGAAAAACTAATTAATTTTCGTACAATTTATAAACAGTAACCCGTATGTCAAAATTTTCAGATTTTCAGCATGCTTGAACTTCCTTTTGTAACAACCAACTTATAATTCATCAATTAGACTACCAATACATGATCTTAACCAACTCAATCCATATCATACACACCTAATTCTAGCGATGGAAATCATATTTAAGAGAAATTTCATACCTTTCTTGATTTGCTTTTCAAGATCCACTCATTCCTTTGCCCCACTTACGTCCTAGCCTCCAAATCCTCTCTAATAAGCCCCTTAATCCAGCTCTTGAGCCACCATCTTGATGGTATCTTGATTTTCTAACGGTTGAGAGGGTGTAGAGAGCTTGATTTCATACTTGAATGAGTAAATTTTTGTTAGAAACGACTAATGTGTACTACTTCTTTGGAAGCTCACTCACTCTCTCTAGAACTCTCCCTTCTCTATGTGAAAATGGGTTGCCTTCTCCTTCAATTTGCTGAATTTTCCTTATAAAAGAGGGAAAAAAATATTATTTATGAAATGTCTATTTTGCCCTTATATATTTTGGAAAGAACCACAAAAATTTGACATCTCAAGGGCATTTTAGTCATGTTACATCTTTATTTGTAAATTACCATTTCTTCCCCCAAGGTTTGGATGAAATAATTATTAAGTCCTTTCTCTTTGTAACATTTCAACCATATTCTCCTTTTTGGTTTAGTCTTTCACTTTAGCCCCACCTTAAATTCCTATAATTTGCCTTAGCCCATATTCAAGTTACTTTTAATCCACTTCTTATTGAGAACTTAATTATAGAATTCAACTTGGGTCGGCTTCAAAAATATATACTTTCACATTACTTTAAAATTAATTAACTTCGGCTTCCCTTTTTGCTTCTAAAATCCAGTCATTCTCAAAAATATGTTTGATCCACTTCTTCAATTCCTTTTTAATCCATACTTAATTTAACTTAATCCAACTTAAGTTTATTTTGATCCATATTTTCATCCAAGTCCAAAACCGAGTTAACTTGGCTATAGCTTTACTAAATACTCTTACTTCTTGGACTATTTTCTTCCACAATGTTTTGACCAAAAAGGTTCCTTGGCTCAATCCATTATCAAACTTAGTTTAATCCACAATCTAAATTCACTTTAATCCAACTCATTCATCCATTTACGCTTCAACCTATCCATAACTCATTCAAATCTTATTCATCGTTCTTGGTTCGTTTCTTGCTTGAGGGTTAACCAATTAAAATTTCTAAAATCGGCCATCAATTATAAATAATTTACTAAATATTTTTAAAATTTATAAGTCAAAAATACAATTTATTTACATGATTTTCGATCAAATTTTCGGGGTCTCACAGTCCTAATTTATTTATTATTTTCCTTTAATTTACTTTTTTGTTGCATTTTTTCAACTTTACTCATATTCAATTAGCTAACTCTCTCACAGGAACCATAACATCTTAAAAATGTGAAACTCATCAAACTTTATCTCTCATTTCACTACATATAACAAACTATTTTCATTGGTTAGAATTAGATATGCTTATTTGGCTCGAGCACCGAAGCCTGAACTAGGTCTGACCTAGTCAAAGTCTGGATTGGTCCAACCCAGGCCCGTCTTTCAAAAGCCCTATGGTCTCTATCATGCCCTGATTTCAAGTAAAATATTGGATTGAAGCCTGGATTAGGTCAGGTCAGTCGAAAGATCAGTTTCAGTTTAAGCTTAGACAGGGCCTGGTTAAGCCCCAAAAAGCCTGACCAAAAAGACTATTAGGATTGCTAAAGTTGGGACGATAAGATTTCTCTTGGCAAGGTTATTAGCTTCTTGACAAGATAAGATATTTACATGTTGATCTGAGGTATATTTTTGTAGCCAAGCATGCTTAGATAGTGGTATATAGAAAGAGATATGCATGGAGGAGATTGAGTAAGCATGTTGGAGTTTGTGTTGGAAATTAGTTGCTTGGCTTGTATAAATAAATGATGTTAGGCTTTATTATCATGTTAGATTGGTTAAATAATGATATAAAGTTGGTTTTAAGTGGTGTTGCTGAGGTATGAGCTAGTTTAGCTAAAAGGGAACCATGGATACATGATTCCTAGATGGCCCAGAAAACTCAAAAACTCAAAAACGACAACTCCCACGGTAAAATCAATATAAAATAATTGGCTCGTGTGTTTTGCACGAATATTTTTCATGATGAAATATAACTTAAATAAGAAGATATTGTCAAAAAGTAATTTAGTAAGTTTGATATGTTTTCCGGATTTCTGAAAAATAGTACTGAAACAAAGTAATTTTTCTGGAAAAAACCCTAATTTTGGACAAATTCGACAATCTGCCAAAAATAACCTACACAAGAATAAATAGTGAAAATTTGTTTGTGAAGATTGGGATAAGTTGTGAAAACCTTCCCAAAAGAATTATTCAAATTGGATTTTTTTACTATTTTATAAAAATGCTTGAAGGAGGCTGCTACAAGGCACTGTTGGAGAAAACTTTATGCATAAAATGTTGAATTTCAAAATGATATAACTTTTTCATACAAAATCGGAATTTAACCATTTTTATGTCCAAACGAATATCTGGAAGTCTAGTTTCTGAGTAGACTAAAGTCACAGTTATACTTATTCTGTAGAAAAGGTCATTAACTGATCAATGATACTGATGCAGAAGGTTAAATCTGCAATTGATAAGAGTTAAGTGTTAAGGAAGGTTTAAGGGTACAGAAACCTAGAATGACGTTTTAAAATCATTTTTGATGCTAGAGTCTGACCTGGAAAAAACAAGGAAAGTTTGATAATACGCAAGTTAATTGGTTCAAGGCAAGTACACTTTCGATTTCCTATGTTGCATATGAATTGTTTATAAAAATGCTTTTAGCACACATTTTCAAAAACAAGGTAATGGCTTGAGTTCCTATGTTTATGTATACATGAAATGTTTTAAATGGAAATGATGAGTATTGCAAGTGAAATGATGAAGCCGGTATTACTCCGGGATTACATAAGAGCGAGTCCTATGATGCATGATGTAATTCCATACTTTAAGATGTGCACAATAGCTGACCTTCCCTATTTGGTATGTACTGTGTGTTAAGACTAAACGGGGAATTGACGGTAAATGATGTTAATGAATAATGTTATGCATACTCACTTTTCTACATGCCATAATATAGTAAATGTTAATTATGTTCTAAAATGAACAATTTTGGAAAGATTGCAGGTTTTGATATGTTTTATTTTAAAGTGTACTTGTTGGGCCATTGGCTCATTATCTCCAAATTTTATGTCCCCTTTGACAGCTAGGAACCCGCAAGGATTCATACCGAGAGGCGAGGGGCGAAACACATGCTTAGGTGCACCGCAAGAAAGGTAGAGCCTCTGGGGTGTTTTTGTCTAACCAAACGGGCAGATGATTTTTGGTTGTATATTTGTTCAGTATGGGAAAATGATTGTAATAATTAGATAAATTTACATTTCCGCACTAAATGTATGATGAACATGACTATAGGGATAAGAATGCTGAGGGAGGGATGATGGAGTAATCTCGATTATCCAAAGGATGAAGTTGATGCACGACTTCCATTAGTATTAGATGTGATGGGAGGTCTCGGTCAGGGTCGTCACAGAAACCATCCATGAGTAATTAAAATTTCTATTTTTATCATGCGTTATTAAGAATTTATATCATTATGAGTTGTGTATTAAATTTTAATGCTTCTGAATGATTGGCCATTATTTAGATGATTGATCGTCACATAGTTCAAGGACCGAGAGGTGAAAAATAATGAGTGCAATTTAATACACAACCATAGGTTAAACTTTCCTAGAGATAGTTTAAGGTGACTTGTGTGGTTTTTGTAGTAATTAGACTATATGTTAATGAATTCGAAAATTTCCAAAGAACTAAATTTTTTACAAATTATTTAAATTTCCCATAGAGACTGTGGAACTGATAATTGAATTAGGGACGTTATAAATAGAGATATAGTAGCAGTCTAAAATTGGGATATTTTACTGTCAAAACAGACAAATTCCATAATTGCATGATAAATTGGTTAGCTTTGATTATGAATGGATATGGGAAGTATAAATATTAGTACTCTTTTCTATCATTGTCAAAATCTAATTTTCTTATTAATTAGTTAAATATTTTAGTTAATAAAAAAATCAATTTCTTATTACTTTGTTAGATAAGAAAAAGAATTTATTCGTTGGTAAATAATTGGAATTCAATCCTGGTGGGATCAATACATATATACTATAACTTAACTGTGTACACTTGCAAATTCATCAAGTCAATTTTTTGACGCCGTTGCTGGGGATTGAATTTTTATCAATTATTATCAATATTAGATATTCTTTTCTTAATCTAAATTTTTATTTTTTATTTTACCATATTTGGTTGTGTAGACTTGATTATTCAGGTTTAAGTTGGTGCATGTTAAGGAGAAGTCAAATAGGAGAATTAGAATATTTTGACCCAGAACCCGAAAGAACTCTTCACAAACAATTAAGGGAGAGGATTCTGGCCAAAAGAAATTTAAACTCAATATTTGATTCTCTAAATGCACCAGAAGGGCAACAAGGAGAGACAATGACATGGCAAGGGAATGAGAATGTATTATTGCCAAGAAAGACAATAGGCGAGTTTGCAAGTTCAACTGTTCAGGATTGTTCGTCTAGTATTACGAGACAAGCAATCTAGGCCAACAACTTTGAACTCAAGCCATCATTAATACAGATGTTATAGAATGCGAGCCAATTCAGTAGGCTGCTAGACAAAGACCCAAACCTCCATTTGCAGAATTTCTTTGAAATCTGCAATACTTTCAAGCTTAACAGAGTCACCCACTATACAATAAAGCTCAGGTTATTTCCTTTTTCATTACGTGATAAAGCTAAATCATAGTTGATTTTATTGCTTGCAAGTTCTATCACGACTTTGGATGAGTTGACACATAAATTTTTGAACTGTTACTTTCCTCCGTCTAAGTGATCAGCCAAGATGCGGAAGAAAATCACCACATTCTTACAACTGGATGGAGAATCATTGTATAAAGCATGGGAGAGGTACAAGGAATTGTTGAGAAGATGTCCACATCATGGTTTGCCAGTTTGGATGTAGGTACAGACATTTTACAATGGCATATATCCAAACTTGAGGAGCACGATAGATGCTGTAGTTGGCGGGAGCATGAATCATAAATCACCTAATGATGCATTTGCGTTGATAGAGGAGATGGCTACTAATAAATATCAATGGTCGTTCGAGAGGTTCCAAGCCAGAAAAGCAAGTGAAGTGTAGGAAGTGGAATCGATGACAACACTGAATGCGAAGATGGATGCACTTACAATGATGTTCAACTTGTAGATGAACAATGTTTTGAAAATCCAGGGAGTTGTATGAGATTTTTGTGATGGTGATCGTATGAGTAATGACTGTCAAATTGGTAACAATCTTGCTACTAATAGTACTAATTATGTTTTTAATTTTAGCAAGCCTTAAAATAATTCCTACTCCAATACATACAATCTAAGATGGCGAAACCATCCAAATTTGCAGTGGGGATGACATAATCAAGCTCTAAGGCCACCACCACCACCACAGATGCAGAATCCCAGCTCGCATTTAGAGGACTTGATTGGCAAATCAGCCCATACAGTTGAAGAGAACATTAAGAATACTAATGGGTCGTTCCAGCATCAAGAGGCCGCCATTAGGAACATTGAGAAACAAGTGGGCCAATTGGTGCAGCATATGGCAACGAGGCCATATGGTTCCTTACCTAGTGACACCGAGAAAAATCTAAGGGGCCATGCAAATGCCATCATTTTGAAGAGTGGTAAAGAAGTTAAAGCACCAGAGGTCAAGGAAAAAGAGGAAGAGTTTGCCCCAAATACACGCCACCAATTTCATATCCGGGGAGACTTGTGCAAAGGAAGAAACCAGAAGCCAAATAACATAACAGATAGTCTTCATCCTCTTAAGCTGAAGTGGAAGAGTCTGCTCTGAATCTCGACATTCCACCCGTTCCAGAATCTATATAAATATTAAAATACAAGGCTAATAGTTTAATTTATATAAAATTATAATTATTATGATTTATAATTATATAAATTCAAAATAAATTATATAAAATAAATATAAAATAATTATCATTAATTCATATAAATTATTTCATCAATTACACATTTACACATTCCTTCACAATTCATTATTCACACATTATTTAACTTTATAAATTATAATCATCAATTCATCACACACACAAATACATAATTAATTTACATAATTATATTCACACACGCACACATAATCATTCACACACATGCAGACACAGAGTCACACACACAAACACAATCATCAGACATCAGAAGATTCGAAGGGCAAAGCCATAAAGGCTGCTTCTGCTTCTAATTTCACACACAAACACACATGTACATAATCACACACATGCCATCTGGGGCCCCTAGTGTGTGAGATCTTAGCTCAATGTTTAAAATTGAGGCCTTAAGATTTCTTAATTGTAAGAGATCTTACGTTCGAGTCTCCCGCACATATTGCATGGAGTTATTTTCTCCCTTATTAATTTAAGTGAAGCACTTATTCCCCCTTCTTAGGTGGGATTATCTTTTCTATTATTGGGATTATTGACCCATTATTATGGGCTTAATGGTGCAGAGTCTTGTCCCCCCTTATTAGATGGATATCTAGCTAATTACTAATATTATAAAATTATGATGCTCTTGTGGGATTTGAACCTTAATTGGTATTAGATTGATGTATTTGTAATTATGGTGGAACTATTACCACCACCCACGTAAAAAAAAAACATAATCACACACACCTGTTCACATCACACATGCGCACGCGAGCGCGCGCGCACACACACACACACAAAAATCACATGGTCACACCCGATGTCCTAATCAGCCGATTGCTAATTCACACACACTCACACCCAATTCACATATAGTCATAATTCACACACAAAATCTCACACAGTAAGGGCCCTAGATGGTTAGATATACTCATCTACACACACCACACATATTTAGGTTTGATTTTTGTTAATAAAGATTAAATATTTAATTTTGTGAGTACGTATTTGATTTTTGGTCTTGTGTTTGGTTGCTAAAGCCTGTAGGTTTCCAAATTGCGGTTATATAGCAGCAATATATAATGGTGCTTACCATGTTTTGTTAATAAAGATTTGATTTTTGTAGGTTTCCAAATTCCAATTCAAGCTTCAAACACTGCAAGTTTTAGAATTTTAGGTGATATATTAGCAATTATAACTTCAGAAAATTGGAAATTGTTGACCAATTGGTTTTGTTGGAATATCTTATGTTTGCTAGCACTTTATGTAATTAATGTTCTTTAAGGCATGACTTGCATATATTCCATCTTTGATCTCTCACGCGGGAATCAAATAACTTCAAGAATTTTGTTGTTTTTAATGCATATTACAAAATTGGTATTGATTTTCCTTTTTAAAAAAATGAAAAAAGCTTGGTTCAAGACTGATCTAGGACTGGCCTAGAACAACAGTCCCAAACATGCCATATTTTTTGTCCTTACATCTAGCCCAACCTAGCTTAGTTCACCAAAAAGATTAGCCTAGTATTTTCCTGCAAAAGTCGATATTGACAAACCCGGTCTAAAGCCTACGAGGTCGGTCTTTTTGTGTATCTCTAGTTAGGATAGGAATGATATTTTGGATAAATTATTTTTTTCTTAATAGACATGCAATTCTCAATTAGGATGATTAAATTGGGACATAGGGAGTACTAAACTAGGAAGGAGAGATTGATCATCAACTAGCTAAAAGCCTAAAAATATATAACTAATTGATTAAGGACTATTTAACTATTTATAAGCATGTGGTTAAGATATGACTGATTAGCTTAGAAATAACTAATTAATTTTAAGAGAATGGTTAATGAGAGAGAATTATGATTGAATTAATTCATTATAATAATTGGAGAATAATTATTTGACGAATAATTAGTAAACGAGAAATAGTCAACTTTTAAAACAGAAGGTCTTTAGATTAGGAATTGAATAATTAATATGTAATCGTGTAGAAAATTATAAAAATCTATAATTAACAAAAAGAGTGCTAGAAATTATTGAAATGATAATTAATTAATGAGAAGCCCTTTCTCAAATTAAAAATATAATAGCCGGATTTGAAGTTAAGACTTTAAATTTGAGAATGTGTTAAATACAAATTTTAAATACAAATAGCTTATGTGAAGTAAAGAAACACCGACAAAAGCTATGTATGAGAATTGTACTAGATGATAAAACATGGTAATGGATTGAATAATCTAGAATAGTGAAATGTAAATAATAAGTTTAGAAAATGTCGTTGGGAGGGAGTCGTTTAGTTTATTCACTTAAAAGCGAAGACGAGTAAGAGTCTAGGCATGAAACATACATTGTCATCATTTTGTGCATTATATAATACTAATATAACTTTGTAATATGTATGTTAAGGTTTCAAATGTGAGAATTGTCATAGCTATGAGACATAAAACATCAAAGAGTAAGTCAGGCTACGATATATTAGTATTGAGTTAGAATTTGGTATAGTAGCTATGCTAGAGGCCAAACAAGTCTTTTTCCATTCTTTCTCTACTAGAAATGCCCCTTCTTCAAAATTTTTTAAATTATTCTATGAATTTTAAGATTCTCTTAGAACAATTCTATAAATTCTCGTGATGATCTGAATTTGAAATGATTCCTTATAATTCTTGGAATTGTTTATGATATAAGCTAAATATTTTTGAAGCATTAAATATTAGCATATATGCTTTTCATTATTGAAGATGTCCTTTCAAGTTATGGGCAAATGAATGATTTAGCTTGTAAATGTCGAAAGTTCTTATGTTAAATCAATGACTAGGTGTGAGTATTGTCTAAGATCGGTGCGTTTTGGAATCTTACTGACATTGTCAATAGTATCTTGCATGCAATGGTTTGCTATACGGGATTGATCATTTCTGAAGTTATTTATGTGTCCAATTTGACTTAGTGTTAGCCAAATAGTGATGTAGTTCTGGATTTTTTATCCTCCAATCAATCATGTAAGTGGATTTTTCATACTAAAAGTTATTTTGAATAGTATTTCCATTCTTAAAAATTCATAATCACTTTGCAGTCGAGTTGTTCAGTTGGTCTATATTAAAAATTAAGGAAAAAAGCTGAAAAATAAGACATTTCTAAAAAGAGATTTTTTTTTCATGTGTAATACCCTTATTAATGTTGAAAATTATTCCCATGTTCTGGAAAAAGGAATTTGTAAAATTCATTTAGCAAAAAAATACTTTTATCCTCTTGAATTATGAGTAGTTACTTGTTGAGATATATTGCTCATTCCTTGCTATATTTTTCTATGTATTTTAAATTTAAGTACAAGAATAGACTAACGAAAGATTGAAGATATGGTAAAGTTGGGATCAAAAACCAAATTTGATGGAGATTGTTTGTAAGAACCCAATATTTTCAAAATATTATGAAATTTATTCATTTTTAACAGTATAATATACTGGGATAAAATAA
>JAUMHB010067132.1:0-12191 GCA_032359685.1 Pittosporum tobira | reverse complement strand
CTTGTGCCTATTTTATCTTAGGAGACATTTATTTAGACTTTGTGTAGCATTAAGTAGAAGAAAAAAATTGTTTTAAAGAAATAGTGACTATCACTTAACTTAGCCCATCAATCACAATAAGGTTTATTCACAATATTTCTATAAGCAGGACAAGTATTCAATAGCAAGATTACCAACACTTTTGTAAAGTAAATCGAAAGTACTATGTCTTACTGATGTTCATAGCTGTTTGCTTCTACATTTAAAATATATTTAGATCAACTTAGGTTTCAAGAATTTATAAACTAACTTAAAATGGAAAAGTAAAACATAGTTACAAAAGATTTTTATTTTAAGGGCATACTCTATCCAATAAAAATAAATTATTTTACATTCAATTCAATCTTCTGAATTAGAAACTAAATTAATATTTAACCCAGTGCAATGCACAAGTATTTTTATACTATTTCTTTGAAAAATAATTAAATTTGTAACTTATTTAAATATTATATTATCTAAGAAATAATGTTACTGTTTTTATTATTAAAAATGAATAATATATGTATTGGATTTGGACATTAAATAGTTTAATACTCTAAAACTTAATAATAAAAACTCTTTTGTTACCTTTTATTTTATTTCATTTATCTCATAATAAAGAAAATAAATTATTAAAGTATAATGCAATATATATGTAGAACGAAGAAAGAAAAAAAGCAATATAAAGAATATAAATAATAATAATAAAGGAAATATATTAATATAATAAATAGAAAAAAATTAATGAGATATTTTAATTATAGACATAATTAGACGATGAACAACTAAGGTTTGTTTACTACTATATAGATGGAAATAAGAATAAGATAAGTTAAAAACATGTTTCTCTCATTTATTTATTTTTATTTTATTTCATAAATAAATTAATAGAAACTTTTCTCCACTTTGTAGGTAGCTAGTAAGGATAGTAAAGTCCTATGCTTTAATCATTCACATGTTGTTGTCCTCGTCCTATCTGGGTTCCCCGCATATATATCGCACCCCAAAGCCTAAGCCGTTTTCAGCACTTTTTCCACTTGTCGTCCGTACCATTCTTCTACACCTTTTGCAACAACAATGTCCGGGGTATGGATATTCGACAAGAAGGGAGTTGCCCGCTTAGTCACCAACCCGACCCGTGAATCCTTCGAGCAAAAGGAACCACCTTACCCTGGCACAGCCACCGCACCCGGCGCACGTCCCCGGGTCCTTGTCTACCTCCCGGAAAACCAGGTGATCCAATCATACGCCGATCTAGAGCTCCGCCTGGCCCAACTTGGATGGACCCGTTACCAGAACTCGTGCGGATCGGAGCTGATCCAGTTCCACCGCTCCGATGACTCGGCCCACCTTATCTCTCTGCCTAAAAGGTTCGCCAACTTCAAGTCCCTCCATATGTACGATATCGTCGTCAAGAACCGTTCGTTCTTTGAAGTCCGTGACCCCTCGGCGGACAATAGTCATCACCATCAGTAACGAATTCTTCACTAAACTAACTGTACAAATATATATACTCCGTTGTCTCCAAGTCTCATTGTTGCTAAGTTGCGCCATTAATGGTGGTGTGCTTACAAAATGCTGAGTCATTGTCTGGTTATTTATGTAATTTATGGTAGTTAGTAGCTAGCTAAGTTTTTTACTGATTAATGAGGGATTTTAAATGGAAATATAACTTTTGGATCTAAAACGAGCTACTTGGTCGATTAACTTTGTGAATGAGGTGGCAATGTCTTTCCAATTTGAGTTGTGGTTTGATTTCGATCTTTGTTGTCATCAATTATTTGGCACCGTACTGCTGCATGCATGTGAATTTTCTGAAGATGAGTTTTAATTTTGGACCATCTTGATTACTACTTTCCTTCGAGTATTTATTTTTAAATGTTGATTTTGAATATTGTTAAACTCAAATTAGTTAACATGAAAATTATTTGAGTTTTGAGTTGTTTGTTGCAATTAATAGTATTATTCAAATAGTCCTATAATCAAGTAAATTTATATAATTTTAAATCTAAAAATGATAAAAATCAAGTATTTAAAGTTAATAATGTTTTACATTTTGAAACGGAGTAAGTAGATATTTTCTTTTGGAAGGCAACGTACTTCACCGCATTCAATTATTGATTAGGTCTACAAGGCTAAACCTTGCGGTTCTTGGAGTTTGGAACTTGGAATTTGAAAAGCTTAAGGGAAAAGAATGAAAAGAAAAATGAAATCTATAATAAAAATTAAAAAAAAAATCATTAATTTTTTAAACTTCCATATTACACTAAATTTTTACGTTGTTCATCATATAATTAGACTTTTCATTATGAAAATAAAAATTTAATATGAATTTCAACTACTATTAATCTTAAATTAAGAGATGACATTAGCACTTTAGTTTATATTAATATTAATTAGCAATCAATCTTAATTGTATAATTAACTAATTAAATAGTATGATGATAGTAAATTGTTTACACATAATTTATACTCTCTCTGATCTATAAAACTTGAAACATGTCACACGAATTTTAATAAATATGTAAAGTACGCTATAATATAATTAATTTAAATTATTTTTAATTTAAATAGCAATATAACATGAGAATATAATAAGAAAATATAAAATAGGAACAAGTAAAACGAGTTCTAAATAAGAACAAGTAGACGTGAAAACGTGACTCAATGTTTGTGTATGTGTAGAACTTGTATTTGTCTATTTGGGGGTTAACGAACTAACACCCCATTTGCATTGACTTGGAAAACTGAAGTCGTAACATTTAATATGATATTGAGATAAAGCAGCCACCGTGCAACTTGTCGCAGTCAAAAAGTCACTTGATACTAAAGTCTCGCTTTGCCCTGGATTCGTAGTCGGTGAAATTAATTAATTATAAATAATTAATTTATATTATTTTTTTGTTTTTTGGTAAGTTATACTACATAATTTTTCTCCTTTATATTTATAAGATTGAAAATAAATTAATTTTGCCACGATTAACTTAGGTTCTGCTCATAAAAAATTTGCTTGTTTTTATTTATTTAATTAAACGAGTGAAATATTTGCTTCATAATAATTTATTGATAAACTTGAAAATGAATCCACAATATCATATGCATTGACCCATGTACGTTGTTTTTTATTTTTATTTTTGCCTATTTAGTAAAATCAGTTACTAAATACCTATATTTACTCCAAGAAAAAAGTCTTATTATCATGAAAATGAGTTGTAAATAAAGATTTTCTAATCCCTCAAACATCCCGTTTTCTACTCATTGTTAATTTAGAAGAAATCATTAGGAGTCGATCTTAATTGTGTAATTAACTAAGTAATATGATGATAATTTATAATTTACATGTAATATACTCTCTCAATCTTACAAATTTTAAAATATATTTTAATAATTTTATAATATAAATTTTTAAGATACCCGTAAAATATAAAATTACATAAAAATATAATAATCTAATATTAGAATCTTCGGTAATTAACCTACTGTCGTTACTAGAGTGTCAGCTATACATGTACAAAAGCTGAGAAAATTTTCATGCAAAGTTGCATGGTGATGTATAGCTGGGTTAGATTGAGCAGTGAATGAGGCTGGTTAATTACTGTTGTACGTTGCTATGACACGACGGATCTTTATTTCTGGGACAACGGACCCATGCATGACTCTTCCCGTGCGTAGCCCTATGACTACGAGTCTTTATGACTACTGCCCCAGTTATTTTTAATTTATCGGGCAGCTCATAATTATATTCATCTACCTAAACCAACTGTAAATAGTTTTTTTTTTTTAAATAATAATAATAATATATTCATCCTAAAAAAAAATTTAAGTTATAATTTTTTTTTCTTAAAATAGAAGACAAAACACATAAATTAAAAAAATTATGTGATCTATATTAATTATAAAATATAAATTTTATGAAAATAAATAATTTTTATATGATATAGAATGATTCTCTAACATTAAAAGTATTATTTTTTAATTTGTGTATATTACGTAATTTAATTTATTATTTTAAACAGATTGAGTAATAAATAAAAAATTGTTTGTTTGGGAATCTGGGCCAAAGAGAAATGGTCTCCTTTGCGAAAGAGAAATGGTCTCCACGAAACATCTAATTAACTCGTACTCCCGACTTCTATAATTAGAGTTGTTTGTTGACTTTTTTTTTTTTCAACGTGTGCAATTATAAGTCCAACTCAATATAAATTTGTTCTTGAGTGTTGAAATCAACAAAGTTAATTTATGATAAGTGTAATTGTTTATATTAAATAAAATAAAATCGTATTAATTTAAAATTTTAAGATTTAACTTATTTAGGGTTTTAATAATTTTACTCTCAATGTATTGAGTTTTTAGGAGGTTGAACTGAAAAAAAAAATTTGAGAAAAAAAAAGTCTCTGGAAACTTCAAACCTTCCGGTCATTGCAAAGTTATATATATAAGAGCCGGATATTAGAACGTGCGTTCTACATGCGATATTTGAGAGAGAAAATAGTAAGTTCAGGGCATAAACGCAGCTAATTTCTTCGATTGATGTTATGTGGTATTCGTACATATGTGTTCTTCGATTGAAAGTTGTAAATATTGCTATTTTTTGGGGTTCTAAATATCTGTTATATTCCCTCCCAAACGTTGATAAGAAAATTTGGACGACGAGGTTTGGTCAAACATGTGTAAAATGGCTTAAATGTCCATGACTAATTGAATAACATTATGATTCACACACACACACACACACACACACATATTATAAAGGAGAAAGACTTTTAAAAAATCATCTTTGGTGAAACTTCAATAACGTGTTTGGTTTACTGTAAAAGTAAAATTATAATTCTATTATTTTATATTCAACTACTTTTAAAGATTTTTCTTCCTCAAAGAAACTAATTTTCAATATTTATTATGGTGGACATGTAACGCATGCGTGTTTTTAAAATTAATATTTTTTAAGTCTAACAAAACAATAATTTTGATTTTTTTTTCTTCTTATATAAGCTTTTTCTACCGCGGTTCAACTTCCAAAAAAACTTAAAACATTAGGTTAAAATTGTTTAAAGACATTTATTTTCTTTGTTGCAAGGAGTGTAGGTAGTGCTCTTCATGAAAGGCATCAACTCGTATTTCATGTAGGAGTGGTGACCATGTTCGCCCTCCAATTCCTGTTATAAGAAGACGAAGTTGCCGAGGTGGTCTCCATGTAACTGTCCAACTGTAACCAAGTAATTTCTTGTGCTTCATCAGTCTTTTTTTTCATGCATACATCGTAATATTCTTACTTCATTCTATAGGACCAGAGTAATTTCCAAAATTAACTTTGTGTTAGGATATAATCAGATTGGACTTGGGCCAGGGTTCAGCAAAACTCCAAGCCCGGTCAGATAATATTAGGTGTTTATTTGGTAACAAATTATAGAATCTTAAGACATTATAAAACTCAAACATACGGAAAAAAAAAAAAAATTATGTTTAATAGACTAAATGTAAATTCAAAAAGTTAATATGCAATTTAAATTAAATTAAAAATGAAACAAGCCCTAGGTCTATTGCAAGGACTACCCTAAATCAAATAGGATAGTTTTAGCTTAGATTTAGGGCTTGTTCGGTGGAATGAGTTTGCAAGTTAGTTTCAATCAAAAATTTAAAATTAAAATTAAATTGTATTTTTTAAAAATTTATATTTAATTTATCAAATATGCATTTTTGTTATCGCGTTTTGAGACTTATAAGCTAGATACCAAACCGGCACTTTAACACTAGAATCAAGCGATGAAAATTTGAAAATACCAGAATCCGTGGCTTTTTGAGGGAGAGAGAGAGAGTAAGTGCAGGTTTGGTAATAATATTAAGATATTATAATATTTAAATATAATAAAATATTATATTTGATAAATTATAATATATTAAATTAAAATTAAAAAAATTAAATTCATAATTTAATTTTAATTTTAATAAAAATTTAAAATTAAATTTAAATTATAAATTATAATTTAAAAAATTGTACCAAACAAAATCTTAAATATACTATGGTAGTTTCCTTTTGATTTACAGTACGTAGATCGTACAGAGCCAGCTGGGAAAAGGTCGCAGAGACTGCAAGAAGTACATATACAGTAGCTAGTAGCTTAAGGAAAAAAGATTGGGGGGATGATTAGACACGTCGAGCGGCTTCAGTCAAATACTCCAGCTATATATGTCGTACTAGTTACTACTGATGCACAGGCCCTGGGCCCACCATGCCCAGTTAATCTTGACCTAGCTACATAATATGCTAGTATTACCTACTTATAAACCCATGCAGGCTCATCCAGAGATGCTACTAGCCTACTACTATTACTATATCCTCCTTTCTTCTTTTGTGGAGATCTTGGCCTCATCAATTACACCTTCTCTCCGCATCACTCAATACATTATTTTATTGTTTTGTTTTAACACCTTTTGTATAGAGTGATCTAAATAAATAATCCATGATATCGATATCGATATCAATTTCACAAGATTTTAAAATTACTAAAAATATTTTTATAATTAAATATTAATATAAAAAAATTTAATAAAAAATATATTTGTTCATCAAAATATAAAAAAATAACATAAATTTTTTACTTTTAGAGTATTGATAAAACTCAATATTATAAGTAACTTGATAGTTAGGTTTTGATTTCAATTGTAATAACAATATATATATTTACCTAATTGTCCGTTAAATGATAGGCTAAAATCAATATGAGACCCACAACAAAAAATTTAATTTTACAAAATTATTACAAACAATTCAAATTTATGCAATATCATGATCATATAACCTTTCAGAAGATAAATCATTTTCGTCAAGGAACTTCCATGATATATATGACTCATACATATGGCACATTGTGATAAAGTGACATTTTTCAGCCGCACGTGTAAGATTATTCAAAACTTAATCCCAAATAAAAATATAGAGTGCTAGGAACTTTTATACTCGGATGATTTGAGAAAGCATATAAGTCTTATTGCACAGTACAATAGTTTTTTTTTTTTTTTTTTGATCATTTTGGATATAAATTTTTTTGGGCACAGTTGCATTGCTTTCATATATGCAATGTGTAAGTGATAAATGATTTTAGTTACATTGCGTGGTGACTTCATGTGTCATATGAGATTACTTGTGGAGTATATGAGCCAACTTCCTAAATATTAGAAAATGAGTCTAAGTTGACCTAATTCAGTGACGTTCATCATGGAACTGATGATTCAATTGATGAAATGTTTAAATTTAACATCTCACCAATATTAATGTACGAGTTACAATTTATTATGTTTATTATTATTCTCCTCATCATTATATTAAAATTATATACTATTCACCTTGTCATTATACTCGTCATTAGTGAGCGAGAGTTACATGTTTTCATGTTATAAAAGTTGAAGACATGTAGCTATTAATAGGTTTATATTGTAGTCCAACAGTTAAAACGTAACAAAAGCGTGATAGACAATTAGTGGTGTATATTATCTAATATAAATTCAAACGGGATAAAGATTGATAATATACACATAAATCGAATAATATTGTTTTCATTTAGCTCCTTGCTCGATCCAAGATGATCAGTGTCGTTGAAATGGGACTTTGCATGACTGGGCTTGAGCATTTGGTATAACAAGACTTCTTGTTATGCATATCAAAAGCCCTTTCCAACCAAGCCCAGAAGCAGCCCATGGTATTTTTAAACAATTTTAAGAGAAGATAAAACCTATCTGGGCCAGCGTGGGGGATTGAAGGGAAACTTCAGAAAAAGGTGGGGCAGACCCATATACCCAGACAAAACAGCTCAAATGAAATCATAGCAAGAATGAGGTATATCCACGTGCACGCTAATCTCTAGTCTCTTTTTTTTTTTTTTTTTTTGGGTACATCTCTAGCCTCTCTTCGTTCAAGTGTGCTCGTCCATTTTTCGTCTACAATCTTTCTTTTCCGTTATCTTTTCCTTTTCTTCTTTTCTCATGGATTTAACGTTCTAAGAAGTTACATCTTCCATCTGAAAAATAAAGTCTATTTAGAAAATACTTATTTTAGTTAATTAACACTTACTTACCTATAAATAAATTATTCAAGTTGATTAGAACTGTTTTTTAGAATTAATTTTAAAAAAAACTATAAGTGAGGTATAATTATTTTATATCAAAAAAAACTAAGGAGATGTAACTTTTTGAAATAACTTTTTATAAACTGTGACAAATAAACACAGATAAAAAAAAAATTGAAAAAATATAATTTTTTAGTATAATTTTTTTATAAACTGTAGCAAACATAACCATCAAGCTAACGAATATCCTACTACTAATCATCTAGAAACACTAATTTACACAAAAATAAAATAAAACTATACTTAGAACTTCATAACATCAACCAAACACTACTATCTAATCGTACAATAATCATATCTCATACGAGACTTAATAGAAAACATATTATTTTGTTGAATATATATCCCACACAATTCTTGTAATACACTTTTTTCTTTGTATGCAAAGTAAGTATATTATAGAAACAGGGTTACATATTACAATTCTTGTAGAGTTACTTTTATGTTACGCTCACGGCTCATCCACCTTGAGAATAAATCAATTTTGCAAATATGAAGAAAAAAAAAATAAAGAAATAAACTAAAGCAACTATTTGCATCCACTTTTAGCTTTTAAATTTTTATTTAAAACAAAAATGAAAAAAAAAAAAAAAAAAAAAAAAACTCAGGAGAGTTATAATAGACGAATCAACAAGCTGCCTCGACCACAATTTCGACCTTGGACGCATTGGCCTAGAATTTATGTCCACCAAAACTTTCGTCTGAAACATATTAGTAAAACACAACTGTACAGTAAAAGAAATATAGGTAAATTTCCAAGCTCCTGAGACCACAGTGCCAAGCCAACTACAATAACCTTACAATTAGGAAAACAAAAGGCTTAGTTAATTATTTTCGTTTACTTTGTATAAAGAGGAGAAGCTGACGGCCTAGGATATGCGACGACAGCGTTTACTTTTTCAGCATCACCAGCACTTCGCCTTCGATGCTTTTGCTCGGGGTTTGGATTCCGTCGAGTGGTTCCTCCGATCTCCTTGGAATCTTGAATCTGCTCTAGTTCTTTTACTACCTCGTCCATGTTGGGCCTGAACTTGGTTTCTATTGATATGCATCTTAGTGCGAGATTTGCAGCCTTATAGGCTACCTCGAGAGAGTACTGGCCTTGAAGACGATTGTCCACAACACGGAAGACTTTCCTTTTGTTCACAAGGTAAGGCTTGGCCCATTCCACAAGGTTGTGCTCACCCGATGGCCTATTCTTGTCAATTGCTCGTCGGCCTGATAACATCTCGAGAAGAACCACCCCAAAACTATACACATCACTTCTTGCAGTCAAATGACCTAAAACAAGAAAATGTCGGGATTAGTTACCAGATGGAGGAAAACTCTGCCCGTATACAGAAATATATTGGTTCCACAAAAAGAGTCCCATTTCAAAAATTTTGTAAATAGCAAGGATATGTTTTCCTTCTATATTGTAAACATGATGAACAAGTTAGGCTAGTAGCAGTGGCATGATAATAAAATTATGATAAGTGAAATTAAGGACAATAATATGAGTATTCGACAAATGAGACTCTTTTTATGGAACAGAGGGAGTAACTTCATTTTGTATGTACCAGTGGCCAGATATTCAGGGGCTGCATATCCATAAGTTCCGAGGACCCTGGTAGAAACATGGCTTCTATCACCTGTTGGGCCATCCTTGGCCAATCCAAAATCGGAAAGTTTTGCATTGTAATTCTGGTATTATATTATTAGTAGAAGGAAAAATGTTAACAGAGACAACACTGTAATAAAAGCTTCTACTATGAACTCAAAAGGAATGTAAAATTTACCTAGTTACTGACACATACCGAATCAAGCAAAATGTTAGCAGTTTTGAAGTCCCTATATATGACTTTAATTTCAGCGCTGTGAAGAAAAGCAAGCCCCTTTGCAGCTCCAAGAGCAACCTTCATACGAAGGTTCCACGATAGAGGTTGGAAATAAGAGCCTCCTGTTAATTATTACGCTCAATCAATTCTTAAATGTTTTGGCTTCTGAATTCAAATCTAGATTTAGGAATAAGATAACTCACTCCTGAACAAATGATTTTCCAGGCTGCCTCGAGGCATGAATTCGTACACCAAAAGGCGGTGCTCATCCTCCAAGCAGTAGCCAATCAGTTTCACAAGGTGAGGATTATAGAGCTGTCCCAGATAATTCACTTCTGCCTACATGACCAAATACGTAAAAAGTAAATAAGAAATGCACACATTTGAAAAATAAAATCTTATATTACCTCCGTATTCCCTTCCACAAGAGGAGTCCCATTCAAAAATTTTGCAAATACTAGGTATGTGCTTTCTTCTGTATTTACTCCTAAACATAATGAATTACTAGTTTAGTAGTGCTCACATGATAATGAAATTGGGGTAAATTTCATATTAATTGATTTACCCAAAATTCCACTTCAGCACCAGGTCTATATAGCTACGTAATAACACTTGTAGTTTTTAGCTAAGTGACTCAACCAATCAATTTAGGACATAGTGTCATTTTATACTATAATTAGTAAAAAAGGGGAATAATGGAACCTATTTCCATTGCTACGGTAATTGAGAAGCTCACCAGCCACTCCTTGTGACCTTGGTAGCTTTCTTGATTAAGCCTTTTCACAGCAATAACCATGCCAGTCCCAGGTTTGGCAGCTAAAAACGATTGCTCATCAATCCAACCCTTAAAAACAGAGCCAAAACCTCCTTCTCCTAACACACTATCAGGACGAAAGTTCCTGGTGGCAGTTTTGAGGTCTGCGAAACTGAAGCTCTTCAAATTGGATGACTGTAAAATCTCATCCTCGCTCCTCGGTGTCGGTGTCACTGAAAGCGATGAAAGCTTGCCACTTGAACTGCTCAAAGAATTCCCATCTGAGCTAATGTTTCTTGAATTCACCCCTGAGGAGGCCAATACATATATCTACATAATTAGATAACATGACCTCTTATATAAATTCATAAATAAACTAGTTAAACTCTTATGTTGTGTTTGGTTTTCATTCCTCATTAAAAATGAACATAATTAAATTTTACATTGAAATTGAGGAATGGTTGGAATGAATGCTGACAATTTACAAATGGGTAGAAATAAAGAATGCTGACAATTTACAAAGCATACTAATATACTCACTCTTTTTCACAAGAGAGTCCCATTGATCAATTCTTTTATTCCACAGTAAGTGCACCATTTTCGCTTATTGTGGTATAAAATTATCTTAGTAGAAAAATAATTTAGGAAATTCGCATCATTGGAAAAATCAGGAAAATTAAATAAAACAGATAAATATCTACCAGTCAATTCTGTCAATGTAAATAAGTTACAGAGACGAAACTGATATTTAGCAAACTAGGCTGGGCAAAAGGATAAGCACTAGTACATATTAACATTAAACTTAACATATTTAGAATCAGAAAACAGAAACTAAAAGTGAATCATATTCCAATTCCACGAATCAGTACTAGAAGTAGAACATGCAAAGAAGTAAAATAAAAATTAATACTCTAAAATTAACCAGAAAACTGTAACTCGAATTAATCAAATCAGAATTAATAGATATTCCAACTAAATTTAACAAATACCGGTAATTCCATAAAAGGAAATTGTAATAATAATACCTGTGGTACATGGGCTCTCAGCTTTGATTCGAGCACTCAAGCAAATCCCCATTGAAACTACACAAAGAACTTAAAATGAACAAGCCCTGCAGTTCACAGAGAAAATGGATTATTAATATTCACGAGCTGAGGAAAAGTGCCTAAGAAAGCAGATCTGTGTGTGGAAAGCTGGAAAACAAAAGGTTCAAAAATCTTTTTCTACAGAAACCATGCTTTTCCTTACCAAATAGTCAAAACCACAGCTCACCGATTGATTTTGTTCCAACTATATTCAATATAAAAATGAAATCCAGCAGAAACCCAGAACACAGATAACCAAGAAACTCATAACCCACCTATTTTACTTCAAAATTCAACCGGAATGAGATGAGAGATGTACATATATATATATATATATCTATATATATAGAGAGAGAGAGAGAGAGAGAGAGAGAGAGAGAGAGAGAGAGGAGCA
>JAUMHB010067121.1:0-13747 GCA_032359685.1 Pittosporum tobira | reverse complement strand
GACCGATCCTTGTAATATAACAGGGTGAGTTGCCTAATATTGGCTTCTCAATATATTTAGTTATTATCTGACGACCAAATTTCCATGAGACTTGGAGTTGGAAATTTGGGGGCGTCACAGATCAACTGCAAGAGTTGCTGGACAAGGGATTCATACGACCGAGTGTTTCCTCATGGGGAGCATCGATACTATTCGTACGAAAGAAGGATGTATCAATGCGATTATGCATCAATTATAGAGAGTTAAACAAGATCACTATTAAGAATAGGTATCCCTTACCTACAATTGACGATCTGTTTAACTAATTGAAAGGTGTGACTTACTTTTTAAAGATTGACCTGAGATCCGGATATCATCAATTGAAAATTTGAGGAGAAGACATACAGAAAACCGGATTATGGACATTACAAATTTCTAGTGATGCCATTTGGTTTGACAAATGCGCCGGCTGCTTTCATGGATCTGATAAATCGGGCATTCAAACCATATTTGGATAAATTTATAATAGTGTTCATAGACAACATCCTAATTTATTTAAAAACAAAGGAGGAGCACATAGAACACCTCAGAATAGCACTAGAGGTGTTGAGAAGGGAGAAGTTGTACGCTAAGTTGTCCAAATGCGAGTTTTGGCTACAAAAAGTACAATTTCTTGGATACGTGGTGGATAAATACGGGATAGCTGTGGACTCGACTAAGGTGGAAGTTGTGGCCAATTGGGTCCAACCTAAGACTTCGATGAAGATTAGGAGTTTCTTAGGGTTAGCTGGCTACTATATGAGATTCATCCAGGATTTATCAAAGATAGTTATGCCATTAACAAACCTAACTCAAAAAATCCTCAAATTCGAATGGACCCCAAAATACGAGCAGAGTTTCCAAGAGTTGAAGAAGAGATTAACTACGACCCTGGTTTTTTCACTACCAGATAAAACTAGAGGGTTTGTAATATACAGTGATGCGTCGTTGAAAGGGTTGGGATATGTGTTAATGCAGCACGGGAAGGTGATTGCGTATGCTTGCTAACAGCTGAAGGACTTTGAAAAGAGAACCTCCTCACGATCTGGAATTGGCAGCTATGGTCTTTGCCTTGAAGATTTGGAGGCACTACCTCTATGGTGAAAAGTATGAAATCTTCACATACCACAAAAGCCTGAACTACATATTCACGTAGAAAGAGTTGAATATGAGACAGAGGAGATGGTTGGAACTTATCAAAGACTACGACTACACCATCAATCATCACCCAGGCAAGGCCAATGTGGTAGCTGATGCGCTGAGTAGTCAAGAGAAGCTGAATGCATTGTTAGTGCAAGAAGAAATAAGAAGGGACTTCGAATGTATACAACTCGAAGTAACATTCCCTAGGGAAGGAACAGAAGTATTGGGAGCAATTAATGTAAAGCCAATACTGATTGACTGAATTAAAAAAGTGCAGAAAAAGCACGAAGAAGAAGACAAAAAGCTGGTCAAGAAAAGAAAAGAGAAGTATAGTTTGGATGGAGAGGGAATACTACGATTTGAAAATCGAATATGGATTCCCCAAGACGATGAACTAAAAAGGGAGATTTTGCATGAGGCACACAATTCAAAATTTTATGTGCACCCAGGCGGCACCAAAATGTATGGTGATCTTCACAATGATTTTTGGTGGTTAAATATGAAGAGAGAGATGGCCAAATGGGTGAGTCGTTGTTTGACTTGCCAACGGGTTAAAGAAAAACACCAAAAATTGAGTGGATTGCTACAACCATTGGAGATTCCCGAATGGAAGTAGGAAAACATTAGTATGGACTTTGTCACGGGACTACCCCCGACCTTGAGAGGTATGAATGTTATTTGAGTCATCGTTGATCGATTGACCAAATTAGCGCACTTCGTACCAATCAAAGAAACACACAAGATGGAGATTGGTGAAGTTGTATGTTAAAGAGATAGCGAGTAGACACAGTGTACCCATTTCAATCGTATCCGATTGAGATGTTAGGTTTACATCACGATTTTAGAATAGTTTCCATGAGTATTTGGGAACGCGGCTCGACATGAGTATGGCATACCACCCTCAAAAGGACAGACAAAGTGAAAGGATAATACAAACATTGGAGGATATGGTGAGAGCTTATACAATAGACTTCAAAGGGAGTTGAGATGATCACCTACCACTGATCGAGTTTGCTTGCAACAACAGTTATCACGCAAATATAGGGATGCCACGTTTTGAAGCGTCGTATGGGAGAAAGTATAGAATCCTGTTGTATTGGAACAAAGTTGGGGAAAGGAAGCTGGAAGGACCTGAGCTAGTACAACAAGTTAAAGACGCCATCAAGGTTATTCGCAAAAGGATAAAAGCAACTCAAGATAGGCAGAAAGAGTATGCGGATCGCCACTGCAAAGATAAAACCCTAGAGGTGGGCGAATACGCATTTGTAAAAGTGTCACCCTTGAAAGGGATGATGAGATTTGGCAAGAAAATGAAACTGAGTCCCATGTTTGTGGGACCTTTCCAAATTCTAAGGAGAGTCAGAGCAGTAGCTTATGAACTAGCACTATTGCCAGCCTTAGGGCATATTCACAATGTGTTTCATATAGCCATGCTACGCCCATATAAACCTGACTTCCATAGAGCAATCGATTATCAACCCATTAAAATAAATCAGGCTTGACCTATGTCGAAGTCCTCATAGCGATAGTCAACCGTCAAGTCAAGAAACTACGCAACAAAGAAATCATGTCAGTCAAAGTGATATGGAGGAGCCATGACGTCGAAGAAGAGACATGGGAGCTAGAAAGCGATATGAAGAAGTACCATAATTTATTTAATATGTAAAAATTTTGGGGATGAAATTTCTGTAAGGAGGGGAGAATGAGAGAACCCGAATTTATTAATGAATGTTTATTAATATAAATTTTCTTTTTATATTATTTAATGATTGTATGTTCTGCATCGCTATATTCCAGACAATTGAATTAAAATCAAAATATTATGACCAATGGCATTTTGGTTATTTTGATAAAATATTATAACCAAGTGCATTTTAGTTATGTTGATAAAATTTATGACCAAGGGAATTCTGGTTATTTTGATAAAAGTTATGCATAAGGGCATTTTAGTCATTTTGACCATAATTTTAAAAAGTATTCAAAATCATAAAATGATCGAAGATCTGGAATCATCACAAAAAAATAGTAAATCAAAATGCCATCAGATTTTTGGTTTGACCAAGTATCGGGATAACTTTTTGATTAGAGCGTCGTTTGGAAAAACGGATAGCGTCGTTGGAATCATAGCATGCCAAAATATAGTAATAGAGTATAATATTGCATTTTTATTTTTTTGTCATTTTTAATTAATTAATTAATCAATTCGCGAATCAAGGTAAAACAGCAAATTTGAATTTTGAATTTTTAGTCGAGTTGACCATGTGGGGCCCACTGCCACGTGGGCCATCAAACTTTTGTCCTTTTACATTTTCCTTTTTTTTTTCTTTTTTTCTTTTTCCCTTTTTCCTTTTTCTCTCTTTTCGTTTGCCCCCCAACTTTCTACAGTTTCTGCAGATTGCCAAATCAATGTATTATCCCTTTCTTGCATCGATTGAAGATTGTTTAACATTCTATTCAGTCTATTTAACACAATCAAATGAAACCCTAACCCATTACGCAGCTGCACAACCCAAAAATTTGATTTTTAGTTTTTGTTCTTGTTCTTATTTCGGGTAAGATCAAAGCATCAATTTTATTTTGTTAACCTTAAATTGGTAATTATAATAACATTTAGGAGTCAATTAAAAACGATTTAGGCCTTCAATCGATCAAAATGATCAAGAATCGAGCCGTCCAAGGCCGATTTACAGTCGGCTTAAAACCCAACGTGTTCTTAATCAAAGATCAATTTTTTGGTCTGTAATCGGATGTGTTTGGATTGATTGAAGTGTCCATTGGATTCCTGTAGTCGAAAGCATCAATTTTATTTTGTTAACCTTCCAATTGAATTTTCATTATGTTTTTAAGGTTAAATGATTTTTCTAGCGAGTTTCGTGCCGCCAGTAATAGAGTTCCTACCGGAACTGGGGAAGATGATCATGAACCCTCCATTTTTAAGGTTTCAGGCCACGGGGTAGTGATTTTTGGAACTAAAATGAAATTTGGTACAAGAATCTGCTTTTTCCCCGTCGATCCTCTGTGTGTGTGTGTGTGTGTGTGTGTGTGTGCATACGACCCAGGCTAAGCTTTTTCTGGTTAGGCCCGACACCGGCAAGCTCAACAGCTGCCGGAATCTGGGCTGGCTGAGGAAGCTGCCGGACTGGGGAGGACCAGTTATATATCTATATATATATATATGGTTATGTATACCTTTATTATTATTATTATTATTATTATTATTATTATTATTATTATTATTATTATTATTATTATTATTATTATTATTTCAGCAGGGTGGAATTACCAAAATACCCCTAATGGCATATTTACCAAAATACTCCTGATGGTATATTTACCAAAATACCCTTCTATCTAAATGATAGAAATACCCCTATGTAGTAAATTACCAAACTGCCCTTAAGGTTCTATTTACAAAAATGTCACTATAGTGTATTTTAAAAATGCCACTACAGTGTATTTACAAAAATGCCACTGTTGTACTATTTACAAAAATACCACTGCAGTGTATTTACAAAAATACCACAACTGTACTATTTATAAAACTGCCACTGCAGTGTGTTTACAGAAATGCCATTGCAGTGTATTTAACGAAATGCCACTGTAGTGTATTTATAGAAATACCACTGCAGTGTTAATTACAAAAATGTTCCTGCAGTGTTAATTACAAAAATGCCACTGTAGTACTATTCACAAAACTGTCATTTATCCTTATTTACCACAATGCCATTGAGTTGAAAATTTCACAAAGAACATGTAAAATTTTATTTTAAATTTGAAAGTAAATTTTCTTAAATTAAGAAATATTTATTCAATTAAATTCTACTTTATTTAAGTAATAAATTATAATATTTAAGGAATTTTAATTTAAATTCCTTTCGATGATTTAAGCATCACGATGTGATTACACATCTTATTTACAGTCTTAAAATGTCGTATATTTTTATACGAATGTTATATTCATATTGTACCCGGACAAGGATCCAATGAACTATTTTAGGGTTAAGAATACCCCAGGATAAATACGAGGAATACTTGGATGGAATGAATCAAACGACGAATTGTCAAATAATGACGATTTTGCCCTTTGAAATTTTGTGTGCCTTTATGTCATTTCTAAATAAAAACTCCAAGATGCTTAAGTTTAATTTGAGAGCGAACGACCTACTTTTAAGCGACGATACTAACGATAGACTGTTATTATTATAGGAATGTATGAGAGAGGGTAAGAAAAACCTACAACCGCTAAACGCGTTACGTGAAAATTTTAGAAGTTTCGCTAAGGCAAGTTTATTATTTCTTAAATTATGTATAAATTATTGTTCACTTATGCATGCAATTTATTCAGCTTTTCATACGTATGATTTAAATTTCATTATATGTATTTGCCTTGATTGTACAAATTGAACTGCTTGTACAATATTTATTATTTCAAGTTAAATTCTAGAACTTGTTTAAAGTTGTTATGAATATCTACCATGTATAACATGTCATGTTAAAGCGTTTATCGTATTCATGATAATTTGAAATCGAATATTGAACATAGCTAAAGATCGGTGTGCCAGGACCCTATATGGTTAATTCATGTAGCTGTGACGTACACGGGCACGAGATGTTAAACTTGACTTTGTGTCAAAGATGACTATTTGACAAAGTGTCAGGCCCTAATTGGTGTTCAATCATTCATATTATTAATTGTTAAATGACGTGGTATTACATTACTCGTATATCATGTATGTTTTGATGAAATTCATATTAAATTCGTCAAAATGTTACGTTTTAAAGATTCAAAACTACATCATTTTAATGCTTTTGACTGGAAGATCATTTTATTCGAAAGTAGAATAATTTCTTGCTAGGCATATTTCGCTCATTCTTGCTATGTTTTATAAACCTTCCAGAATCAGTAGAGCGAGGCGAATCCTCGAAGGGAAATAGCAAGATATAATATTATTAGGAAGTTCTCGGATTTGTCTAACTTAATGTTGTAATCGAATATTTGTACGACTTATGTTCGTACCGTACCCTATTATGTAAGACCATATTTATTTAATTAAAGTTTTATACTTCCGCTGTGTATATTTATTCGTACGTAAGATCCTATTGTAAGATATAACAGGGCGAGCTGTCAAATATTGACAACTCTGTATGCTGAGAACGATATCTAACGATCCGGTTTCTACGTGGATTCGGTAGTGGAAATTTGGGACTGTCACAGCTTCTCCAGGAAGTTAAGGGTAAAATAGTCATTTCACCTTAACCCTGGATGGACAAAATAGTAATTTCACATTTAAGTGACTTCTCCAAGAAGCCAAGGATAATTTAGTAATTTCACTCTCAATCTATCACTTACATCCTCACTTGTTTCAAGATTCTTCACTTTGTCCCCTATACTTGATCTCATAACCATTTAGTCCCAATACTTAAATTATAATTTCTCAAAATAATAGTATTCTTCATTCTCCAAAATCAATAATTTACATAATTCCCTATTTTGAATTTTTGGGGTGTCACAGTTTTTCCTCTTTTTTCTTCCTACACTAAATGGGGATCTTCGTCGCTTGAAATATAGAAGGTTCTTTATAGTGTAGTACATAATTTTGACCGTCGAAAGAAAGTAATTTGTTATATTAATCACAAAATTTTGCTCCTTGCTGGCTATATATCTCTTGCCCACTATATATCTCTTATTATTCCCATATACTTTTTTCTTGGAGCTATTCTTGAAATTGAATATAATAAATTTTTATTAGTAATCAGTGGTTCAATATATAAGAAAGTTTCATTCTACAAACTAATAAATAGAAGTCTTTATGAAAAAGTAGTTAAATTTAAATTTATATTAAAAATATGTGTTTTAAAATTACGCTAGGACGTCAAAGGAAAATTTTATAATTTTACTCAAATTACACTTTTTTTTTTTTTAAATGTCTCATTTTGACCTAGGAATCGGAATCAATAGTATATTGACAGCTGATACCTTCCTAATCTTGTAGATATTCAGCTTAATATGCATCCACTTCACGTTAGCTATTAATTTAAATTTTTTGGGCACATCAGTACTCATGCAATGCACATAGAATAAATTAAATTAATATTATCGTCTAATAATAGTAGATAATGTGCCAAAATAACAGACAAGAAGACTAGATAAATATAATGAAAAATATATTTAATCTAATTTCGATTCTTTTTCGATAAACACTTAAATAAAAGAAATTAATTTTATCATAATTATAGAATGTCATTCTGAAAGAGCCAGAAGACTCTGACTTGAAGAATAAAACATCACTCTAAATATAGTTTAAATACCGTAAGTTTTAGACTCAATTACTTGCATATAAACTTTGTTTTGGAAAGAAATAAAAATGGAAAAATGAGATCATTTAGTATATATTTTGTTATTTTTGAGTTAAGAAGCGGCTCATAATGCATTTATGCCCTTTCTTTTTTGAAATTATTATAAGTGTATTAATAGAAAAATTTCCCAACTTTTTCCTCTTTTCGAAATTATTGTTTTAGAAGAGAATTTAATATTTCGACAAGGTAATATTGCTTTCACGTTAACTCGCTTATTATTCATGCAAATATATAAATTTACTCAATACTCACCATGGTGACTTAATAGAATCAGGTAATTTCTTGAGGATATGAATTGATGTTAAAGTTAGTAATAATATTTAATTAAGTTAAGGTAATTTTTAAATTTAGTATACAATTAACACATATTTTATCACATGTTTTTAATGTTAATTATTAATGAAGATATACTATGATTGTAAATTAAGTTACCATATTTGATTAAATATTGTGTACGCTCAACTGTAAATGGATGATCACCCTTAAATCATAAACTACTTTTACGATTGTAATAATTTTTAGTGCTAGGTCCCAAAGTTGATTTCAAAAGATGTCACATAATATAAGATTAAATAATCGATCACAACTGAAATAAGCAACTAATTTCAATCATTAAATTGGTAATACATTATTTGAAATCAAATTTAAGACCCCATATCTTATTACTACTTGATAAATATAGGTGCGGATATCATTTCGATTTAATAATTAATATTAAAAAAATTGAATTAAATATTTTACCTATGAAATGGTAGGCACCTATCAAGAATCTAGACGCCTTCTTTTAAAAACTTAATTTAAAGATTTAATAGGTCAATAAAGTCAAAAATATGGTTTCCTTTTTTTAGTGCTACTACCATGGATCAAATAAGTCCCACCTTTTCCTATAAAAGAACTTTTTCATACTTCCATTATACACTAAACTTTTTAATCTGTGAAGTGTTTGTTTGATAGTATTCCGTTAAAAAATGAAAATTTTCCATCATATTTTTTCTCAACTTGTCTTTGTTTTGTTCTTCCTTCCACTTTTCCATGGAGGAGGAACAACCATGGCTGCCAGAGGAACTCCAGATAGATCAGAACAGTGGGGATATGTTCAAGTCAGACCCAGTAAGCTAAAATGATCAATAATTTGACTATTTACCCTTTTTGTTGTTTGGATGTAGAATCACATTATCCACAATGTTCTAATGTTGGTTTTATGTTTTTGGAATTGTAAATGAAACAGAAGCTCACATGTTCTGGTGGTATTACAGAAGTCCACATAGGACTCATTTTCCAAACAAGCCTTGGCCAATAATTCTTTGGTTACAGGGTGGACCTGTAAGTAATTGATGTTCCAAATGTATTTATTTATTTGTTTATATTTTTTGACAAACCAATAAATATTTAATCCCAAATGGAGATGAAATCAGTATATTTACAATTCCATATTCATTTTATTATGTGTATGTGTGTGCTTATTATATATAGGGTGCTTCAGGAGTTGGGATTGGGAATTTTGAGGAGGTTGGTCCGTTAGATACATTTCTGAAACCAAGAAATTCAACTTGGTTGCAGAAGGCTGATCTCTTGTTTGTGGTGAGAATTTATGGTTTATCTAAATGCATAATTTTTTGGATTTCTTTATATATTTTTAAATAATTGATTTTTTTATAATTCTGGAATTGTAGGATAATCCGGTTGGGACTGGATATAGTTTTGTCGAGGATGACAATCTTTTTGTGAAAACTGATGAGGAGGCAGCAACAGATTTAACTACATTGTTGATTTCAATTTTCAATAGAGATGAAACCCTCCAAAAGAGTCCTTTGTATATCGTAGCAGAGTCTTATGGAGGAAAATATGCTGTCACTCTTGGATTAGCAGCCCTAAAGGCTATTGAATCCGGAAAGTTGAAGCTTAAACTTGGAGGTAATCTTGATCTAGACTAGATTAATTAAATTTAATTTAAAGGGAAAGATTCGGATATTTGATCTTCGATTTCTTAAGATTTGAGTGTTCATAATTGAGTTAAAATGTTTAGGCGTTACATTGGGTGATAGTTGGATCTCACCTGAAGATTTTGTGGTAAGTAGTTTCCTTGAAAAATTGTTATTGAATATGCCTTAATTTTCTTCAACTTTATGATTTTTGTTTGACAAATTAAATGCAGTTTTCATGGGCTCCTCTTCTCAAAGACGTCTCAAGGATTGACAACAATGGCGTGCAAGAGTCAAACAGGTCAATACAAAAATCTTATTCATCCATTGAATAATTGTGTGCATTTCAGAAAAAAAAAATTAAAAAAAATAATTATTTTGTGTGTGTGCGTGTGTAATGTTATTGAGGTGTTACTTATATAAGATATTGAAAAATAGGATTACACAGAGAATTAGGCAACAAATTGCTAATGGACAGTTTGAAAATGCAACCAATTCATGGAGTGCACTTGAGAGTGTCATTAGCTCTAGCAGCAATTATGTGGTATATACTATATTTTGCCCTTTAAATTTATAATTTGTTTATGCTTGGTCCAGGTTCAAGTTATAAAAATAGTCTTTCTATTCATATGTGACCCAATGTAGACATATCTATTTGTCAGAACCTTATGCATTACCCACGAGTGTTTATGAACTTTTATTTAATTATTTGCATTTGCAGGACTTCTACAACTTTATGTTGGATTCTATACAGGATGATGCATCCTTGACATTGACCGAGCTATCGCGAGGAATTTCAATAAAGCGATACTCGAGATATCTCAGTTCTTTGAGGGCTTCCCTAGGTGGTGATAGTGATATTGATACTTTGATGAATGTTATTCTTCGAAAGAAACTTAAGATTATCCCGAAAGATGTGACGTAAGTTTTTTTTTTCCTCTTTAGAGGTGCTGGAAATTGTATTTTTTTGGTTTTTTCTTTTGTAAATAAAACATAATTATCTTGTTTACAGATGGGGAGGGCAATCTGATTATGTTTTTAAAGCGCTTGCAGGTGATTTTATGAAGCCCAAGATCAAGGAGGTATGTGTTTTAAATGAGTACTTTTGTATGCCTAGCAGCATACAACCAACTATATGCAGATTTCATCCCACAATAATTATTAACAACATTGGCCTTTGTTAATTTTTGAAAAGCAAATCTCAGTAGAGCATGACATTTTCTATTTGAAATTTGGTCATATTTTTGTAGTGTATTTGTTAATAATTTAGTTCTTCTCCAATTTCATATATAGGTTGATGAGCTCTTAGCAAAAGGAGTGCATGTAACTATATATAACGGACAAGTAAGGTTCATTTTTCAATTCCTATTTGTCAATACCTTGCTTAGAGCTTAAAAGTTAAAATTAGGTAATTGACATTGTCATAAGAAAATTTGATATTTTCACATAATGTTTTTTACGTAAATGTGAGGTGGACTTATTATTCATTAGAGAGCTTTGTTGATATATCAAATAGTTTTGTGAAAATATCAATCCCCTAAAAATCTAGGACATGAATAACTACATAAAGATATTCCAAGTTTTTCCTACTTGTATTGATGATGATATGATTTGGTTGGTTTGTTGTAGCTTGATCTCATTTGTGCAACCAAGGGAACTGAAGCATGGGTAAAAAAACTTAAGTAAGAAATACCAACTCCCTATCTATATAAATTATATAAATAGAACGATACACACACACACACACACATAATATTCAATTATTACATTTATGATTTATAATTCAGGTGGGATGGGCTAAAAACTTTTTTGAGCAAGGATAGAACTCCACTATACTGTGGGGATGATCAATTCACAAGGGGGTTCACCAAGTCCTACAAGAACTTACACTTCTTTTGGATTCTTAAAGCAGGCCACTTTGTAAGTCAACCATTATCTTATTTTTCCTACATATATATTATTAGTTGCGTCTTTTGTAACCTTACTTTATTATTATTATTTTATTATTTATTTATTTATTATTAATTATGATGATGTATTGTAAATTTATAGTGATGTATCATAACAATAATTTTGTTTCTATTTTCACCATGTCCTCATCACTTTATGATCCCATTGGCTATTTAATCAAGTACTTACAGCACTACATGACTCCTCTCTTTCGCAAGCTTTTAAGCCCAACCAACCACATATTTTCTAATAAAAAATAAAAATATTGATAGTATTAGAGAAAACGGGAGCTTAGGCACCAAGTGCAAACACACTTATATCATAAGTAAATTACTGCATATAAATATGAGAAAAAGGGTCGTACACTATGATACATATATTTGCATGTGCTCTAGTGTATTTGAAAATATAGATATTGATTGATGTATTATATACAAATACATACTAAAATATGTGGTATAATATATGAATCAAGATACACACCTCATAATGTACTATGATGCATGTATTGAACCTCATTAACTATATCGTTACATATGAGTGTGGTATAATTTTCCACAGCAAGACTGGCTAGAACAAATTTACGATTCAATTAAGGTTATTTAAGGAACTACGACAACCTAACAATCGCAACAAGTGACTCTTGCGATTGTTAAACTACCATATACACTTACGATAGACTTAGCTGAATGAAAAAATTTAATAATTTAACATTAGTTTTGGCCTATTTTTGAAAAACTAAATGAAACTTAAGACACTATTTACTACCATGAGACCCTCAATAAAGTGAGACTACTCATTGTCACAAATGAAACTAAATGGAAAGAATAGTAACTGTGTTTGATACACAGTTATAAAAATATTGAATTATAATGAAATCATTAGACTTAATTGCTAAAAAATCAACCAACTTTACTGTTTTTTGCATTTAAACAAACCATTTTTTTTTTCAAAAATACCATTGAAATATACAAAAAACTTTCAAAAGTAACATTTTATGTGCTAATAGCTGACCATGGTAGAAAACTAAAATGGAGGTACTTTTATACCAGTTTTGAAATGTTTGTGAAAGGTTTTATATCATGGTCAGCCATTTGGCTCATAAAATGTTACTTTTGAAAGGTTTTTGTATAGTTCAATGGTATTTCTAAAGAAAAAAATGATTGGTGTAAATGCAAAAAAAGTAAAGTTGGTTGGTTTTTTTTGGCAATTAAGTCAAATCTATTATAAAATTATATATGGCAATAACAAAGTACATTGATAGAAGGGGGATAAGGTAGTCATTTAATTCTTACTGTATAAGTAAAGTACATATATTGTAAAAATCAAAAGATGAATAACATAAGATTTTTACCTTGTAAGAAGAAACCAAAAACTGACAATGAATATTTGTATCAGATTCACTCACATTTATAACAGAGTATCGATGTTTCTGACTAACTGACTTCATTTTTCTTTTTTGTAGGTACCTGTTGATCAGCCATGTCTAGCATTGAAAATGATCAGTGATATTACTCACTCCCCTGTTTCCACCAAATTGTAAAAGAAGAAGACTGTGAAACCCCAAGAAATTGAAATACTATGTACATTACTGAATTCTACAAATAAATTATTAATTTTCATGTTAAATGATGATGTGGACCTAGTGATTGGAATAACAAGTTTAGTTAATTAGCATTAAGGCATTGTCATTAAAATTCGAACAATTATTTTCATTAACCATGGATTGCTTATACAAATTAAGGATAACATAACTATGGTTTAAACTCAAGATTAGTATGATCAAATTAAGGAAGAGCTGGGTCCAAAGCTTTGATTAATTAAAAGGTGTAATATTATGGACATAGAAGCCTTTTCTTGTATGGACTAGCTTATGGATTGAGATAAGATGTGCATGGATCATGAATGGCTGTTTATGGACCCAAAAGAAACTTTAAAATGGACTAACCCTAACCCTCATAATGCTTGGCCGAAATTTATGGTGAAGAAGCCCAAGTTGATGCCAATTTTTGGGGAGAAATAATTTAAAAAGAAAAAGAAATATGAATTTACTATATGGTCCATTGAGGTGTCAACTAGCCATGGTTAGGTTCCTTGATAAGTTTGGAATTGTCAAGCTTCCATTGGTCCAACCTCAAGCACAAGACACGTTGTCACGCCCCGGTCTGTGTACACCTGCTAAACTCATAGACCGATCGTCAACTTCTCTTCAGACTTCGTACTTAAAATAAATTACAACTATTTCTTAATGACTTGGCAGCGGAATTTAATTAATATTATAATTTTTCTATGAATAAATAAAATATTTAATCATTTTGAATTTCCTCCTTTCAGCTCCTCTTCCTCGGGCTAGACAA
>JAUMHB010067088.1:0-13752 GCA_032359685.1 Pittosporum tobira | reverse complement strand
TATTATTTTTATATTATATATATATATATATATATATATATATATATATATATATATATATATATATATATTTTATAATATTTACTTTTTCGATGGGATAAAATTCTAACCCTGTCAATAGATGGAGTAGTCCTTCTAAGTACTATTTTTCTTGTATCTGTATTTCCACTATTTTTGATAATTTGATTTTGATCGATGAGAAAATTCTACTCGACATATTTTAAGTCAACCATGCAATTATGTACAAACCGGCTAGGTGTTGCCGTGTTGGTAAATTATTATATTAATTTCAATAAACTAAAATTATGTAAAATTCTAAAGTGGATTGAATCAGGCCCAGTAGGGCTGTAAAAGTATACCGCAATCTTGACCCATGGGTTCGGCCCAGTATCTACGTTTTTCATTCGAATTTCCAGGTGAATCCCTGGGCCTAAGTTGGGTCATATCACCCTTTAAAGTCGAAAGCCGCTAGCTCTCTCATCCCTGTCTCGCTAAACTGGAAATACAACGAACATCATTTCATTTGCGAACAGAATACGGCCTACAGTGTCTACAATTTCAGGTTTCTCTTTAAATCCCTCTCGCTTATTTAATGAACTATATACACAAATCGATGTTTATGTATATGTGTATGTTGTGTTCGTATAAATCTTTCACAATGTGTTAGTCTTGTGGTCCAGTGTTTATTCTAATTGGGTTGTTCCGTGGGTGCCAAATTATCAATACAATACACTAGCTTCATTGTTTTCTTGCTCCTTTGTTAATAGCTAATCCCTTTTTGAAATTTTAAGACCGTGCAAAATTCAAAAATTTAAAATTGGTGCTATTCATTATAGGATTGGAAAAACCAACTTTTTAATGAGATTTTTAAAGATATTTTACAATATTGTCTAAAATTAGATGAATTGGTGTAATTTTGAAATTCAAGATTTTAAGGATTGGCTTTCAAAATTCTCAAGGGACTTGTTTTGTCAAATAGATGGAGTATTTATTGTTAAAACACTTCCTCATGGGTGTTTTCATTATTTCTAAAGAAAACCTCCCGTACTTCCTGTACACATGGAAATGTATTTGGTTCTTCATTTATGTTCTCAAGTATTAATGACAGTTAAAACTCTTGTAAGGCTAAAAGCATCATTGAATATTAATTTAGTATGACCATTTTTGTTTCTAAGATCGATTCATTTTCTCTATTTTTCTGACTCGTTTCTTCTTTAGTTTGCTGTGCAGAATCTGGTGGGGATCATGTTTTTGACAAGAGTATTTGGGAGGACACTCTTTGCTGCCGCTAAATCTGAAAGTTCTGCTGCCGCAGCTGCCGCAGCTGCTGCTTCTACAGCTAGGACGGGATATAACCCACTTGAAGAATTTTTTGAGGCTGAAAAGAGCCCAGATGAGGACAAATCTGTTGTCTATGGTAAATTATGTTCACTTGATTGTATTTGGATGCGCTTGGATGTTCCCTTAATTTAATACTCCAGTATTATAATGAAATTGCTATGGGAACCAATTCGATGAAAATGGACAGTACGCAAGAGTTATGGAAATATATGTCTGTCATACTAGTTGTTGAAAGGCGATAAAGCTATGGAAGGTATGCCATAACATGAGTAATGAACCCCCTCTGAAAGTTGAGAGAGTATTTAACACAGAGTCATCATTTGAGTATCGCATAGACGTCATAAATTATCTGATGGCTATATAGAAACTGCAGAGTTGATATTTTAGCATAATGGAGACCAAAATGCTAAATTTGTTAGAATGTAGATTACAGTTTCCATTGAGTAAGTTTCTGTCAATGTTTGTCTTTGATTACACTATTTGAAACAGATGATTTTTCTGACAAGGGAAGTGCCAAGCATGAACTATAAGTACTCATCGGTATGTGCTCAGTCTCTCACCTCTCGAGATCCCTTGATACAAAATATAGTCGGTTTATCACTTATCCTTTTTTTTTTCCTTTTTTGGGGTCCGACGGAGGGGGATAGAGTCGAACTCCTGACCTTGCAGGGCAAAGGGAGAGGCCTTACCATTAGGTATCACCTTTGGTATGGTTTATCGCTTATCCAGAAAGTATTGCCAGAGTATATAAAGTATAAATAGATGGTTCATTATTATCCTCTTGTAACAATTTCATATAGTTTTCAGTTTGAATTGAATCCAAACACCTTAATTATTTCTGTCATATAGGAAATCTGTTTCAAATTTATTATGGATGCTTCTATGGAGCTACCTTCTGATACCGTAGTTGTGCATCATACTCGAATTACCTACAAGTTTATTATTCAGGTCGTAGTTGGAAAGCTTCTGAACTACGTTTCAAGTCTTGGGATGATCTTCACAGGCTATGGTACATTCTGCTGAAAGAAAAGAACATGTTAATGACTCGATGCCAGATGCTTCATGCGCAAAATCTCCAGTTTCCTAATCCAGAGCGTGTCCCAAAGGTATATATAACTTAGTTTTGTAGGTAGTTGTTTTGTGAAGCGTCTAAACCCTCATGTTGATGTAGTGGACACCAGTACATCACGTGAACAAGATATGTGTTTCTCTGGTGTTTCTTGCTGTATATATGTACTTTGATATTATTGAATAAGAAAATTATAGGAACTTCTAATCACCATAACATGCTTAGATCTGATTTTACTAGCCTGCAGTTATAGCTTCAATAAAACTATCAAGTTCAGAACTTCAATAAGTATCTTGAATGATGAGATATGATTAGAGAATTAGAGTGAGTTGTATAGAAAAGTTAAAGATTGCAATGTCAGTGAATGATTGTTGATTCCCTCACTATTTCAGCTTGCTTGCCGTCATGTTCTATGCATGACTGTTCCATATTCACCAGAAGGTACAATTTAATTGTAGTGAAAATTAGAAGTTTGGTGTATGCTACCCATTGGTGTGTTGGGTGTGTGAAACAACAAAGTGAGACCGTCAATCCACAATTCTTCTTTTCCTTTACATTTTCAGAATCTTTTTATCAGAGCCTACTCTCTGATGAACCGATCTCCATTATTAATGTATCATTTTATGCATAGTAATACCTTGCCTTCTCCAACTTCCTTAGTTTGTTAATCTTCTTATTTCCTCATTACTCATAAGTACTTAAATTAAGATTGGTTCTGCTGAGAAATTTCAGGTCATTCATGCTTTAGAAGATTTCTATATGTCATTAGATTGTACGTGTTTCACACTTAACTGCATCTTCATTGCTAATAGCTGCTAATTATGTGATGTTGATGAACCACTACTTACTTGCAGGTGAGGAAGTCGATGTGTCGAATCAAGCAAGTACTAACTGAAAGAGCAATTGAAGATGCAGACCCAAGACTGTCCGCTGTCCGCCGAGATGAAAAGGGTGATAAATGCTTTATGATTAGCTTTTCTTGCTACTATTCAGGCTTTTCTAGCCACCGATAACGTTGTTTTCTTCTTTGGTTATGGGAATGCACAATAGAGGGGGTGGGCCTCTGTAAGCACCAATTGTCCAGCAATGTTTGCGCCTCTTATACAGGACAAAAGGTTCACTAACATTTTACCAAGTCTTTGCATTCATCATCATGCACATGAAAATATTTAGCTCGTGGGAATTAATTAACGTTGTTTATTGCAAAATACTATGAAGAGCCCATTGCATAAGGAGCATGCCCCAGTTGTTGGTTATACATGTTTTTCCTAGAAATTAGGTAAAAGTTCAAATTAGTAAATGACAAAATCCGAGCATGGGACTCTAAACTGTACTCCTTTCGTCCTGAAGCCACCAAGTGCTCAGTTTGCACTGCCAGATAAACTCTTCCGAAATGAAATTGTACTCTTTTTTAGGATGAAGAGAGCTGATTAAGTGAACCATTATTTTTATAAGGAAATACACTATTTATACTAGTAAGTCTTACAATTTTATTCAAAATATGCTAATAAATTGAGTGAAAGAGTGATGAGAATTGCTCGTGGAACTGGTACATTTCGCCATAGAAATAACAGTTCCCTGATTGAATTTAACTGCACTCACATTTCAATATTTTAAACAGGAACCGACAAATCCACTGTTAAAATTGTTAGATCCCCAAGTCGACCACTGTGCACTCCCTAAAACCAGAGCAAGCATGAGGATTCTTGCTTTTGCTTTCTAATGAGAATATAGCAGAATCATAATGCTTGTGTGAAAATCCAAGTAGTTTTCATCCTGAGCTTGTGCTTGCTATAAAAAAGTCAACCACAAGTTGTGTAGAATCAACTAAAAACAAAGTCACCATTTTTGTATTTCATACGAAGTTTTACTTTAAAACTTTACATATAAGCACAACAAAGAAAGACTATTACTAGGAGCCATCCACTTTTTAAAATGATAACTGCAAAAATAGAGAATAAAACAGCAAAGTGAAAGAAAGCAGCCACAGAAAGAAACAATATGCTATGGCCTTTGTACTTCTACAAAAGTAAGCACGTGGAGGTGAAAGCTTAAAGGAATCTGATAACTTGTGATTGAAACGAGCATCTGAGCTTGATGTTAGTGTATCCTGCTGAAGGAGGACTATAAACTATATAGCCAGACATATTTTACTTCAAACATGCAAGCCGCCTCCCGTAAAGAACATTTCTGCAATTTCAGTGAAGCGTGAATCAGAAGCGAATTGATGGAGAAGAAAGGGTAGAGAAAGATCCATAGCATATAATCGTGTTTATGGATGCAGAAACTTTGAAATGCAGTCGATATCTTAAAAATACTAGGTAAATATACAAGTTAAATAGTGTATTCAAGGAGAGATGTTGCAATTCTTTCAACCCAGAGTATTTGCTTAATCTAATTATTAGGGCATTCTCCAAAAATCCTTGGTGGACTCTAGATTAATCATATTACATGATGTTGGTTTCTCAAAGTAGCAATTCTGAAAAAATCCCTTGGTTCTACTATTTTATTAAGGCTCAAATCAGTTAAATTTTTCCATTTATGATCAGCTGCTCACAGCAGAAAAGAACTGGCAAAAGTTCTGCAAATTTACAAAGCAGAAAACCCATTTCTAGCCCTGTCACTGCCATTTCCAACTATACCACAAAATGCAGCGGTATGATGTGTGCTTTAGAGCATGAGAGAGGGGGAGGAGATATCCATTGTTGAAAAGTTAAGAACATATGTACAACCATGGTGATAAAGATGCAGGGACATGCATATATGAACATGAGCAGTTGGTTAACTGTTACGTCCTCAAGATATCGTAATTTGTGAGTTAGGCACTCATATTACCAAGAACATGAAATGTAAGCAGTTGAAATAAATAAAGCAGGTGTGAAATCGTAAAATATGAAGTTACTGACACTAGACATCCTCGGCGTCGCTTTTTCTTCTCTTTTTGCTTTTGTGGTGGCTTGATGACTACCCTGATTGCAGCATCAAAAACTGCTTTCACATTCTGCAATTGCATAAAAAAGTAGTGATCGCTTGAACTTGATATGAATGAATATCTGATTACCACAATCAGGAAAACAATAAACATCATCTACAGAAATAATAGCCAATCAGGTGGAAACAGAATGGGGGAGGTTTGTCCTTAGAAACTCAAACTACTAGCATAATTTTAAGAAAAACCAATAACCAACATCTAAAATATCCTCTGACTTTTAGAAGGTTGATGCTGTCAACAGAATGGGGGAGGTTTGCTTGTTTACAAGGCTAAGTTGCCACAGAATAGTAATTAAGCAATTACCGCGACTATGAAGAGAGGTGGTAGTCTATAAGTACCTGTTGAGTTTTAGAGCTGCATTCAACATAATATGCAGCACCAATCTGTTTACGGAGCTCTTCTCCCTGATTTCAGCAAAGAAACTTCCAAAATGTTATGCATCAAATTCATTAATTAGAGAACAAAGCGCAGATATTGATCAGAAATCAAACCTGTGCAGTGGTCACAGGCACTAAACCTGGATGATCAGCTAGATAGTGCTTATCCTCGCGAAGATCTATCATACATTGAAGAACAATTACAATAGTTTAGTTGCAAATTTGATAATACCTTACAAAATAACTGTTACACCAACGTACAATATCATTTTACTTTATTATATCAACCTGTGTTCAGTTATGGCTAACTACTGCATAAATATATCGATATACAATTAACACGAGCATAGAAAGATATAAACGAAGAAATGAGTGGTCTTGAACATGGATTGTGTGTGTTCCAAGATATTGCACATTTGTCAAAGAAAAGGGATCACATTTGGTTGACTTGTCAGAAAGAAAAAAACTCTGGAGTTGCCATTTGTGCGTTTTTCTTATATATGAACCACTACAATATCAAATAGAAAAAGGAAAAAAATAAATAAAATAAATAAATAAATACTTGGCTGTAGAGGGTAAGAAAGGTTGAAGACGAAGATCTGATTTCTAAGGGGAAATACAATCATGTAATTTAGAATTTAAGCCGACCCAGTCTCATATACTTCTCCAAGAATACCTGGGCTTTATAATATGAGAGGGTTCAAAACTTTTTTACTCTGGATCAAACCTTGGCTCCCAATTTAAAAAGACCTACAACAATCTGATTTTCAGAAATAATTTGTAGTCTTCTTGTTAATTCAGGACATATCAATAGGAACCCTTGAAGTACTCAGCCAGTTATTACATGCAAGCAAATGTCAAGAAACAAAAGTGGGAAAATGTTAAAAGAAACAAACAGAAAGAAAACTAAGAACTTATAAAATACACTCCCTATATAAGTGCAAACAAGTTACTTATCAAGAAGTTATTGGAATCGAAAAATATAAAACCATGCCTCACTATTTATCGAAAAATTGGAACTGTTCCTCACCAACCAACGATCTAGACACATTACAAGAATACTATGATGGTGCTATATGGTAGATGGACCAATATAAATCCTTCAAGTGCATTCCAGCAGCATTTATGACTCCAATTCCATTAAGATATTTCACAATGAATAATAAAACTAGGACACATTGAACAAATAGCAACCAGAGCTAGGAAGGCAATATTTGATATAAGACCAGCTCGAGTAGCATTTTATAAAAGTGAATAAAACATGAAGACAGTTACAAATAGTAGAATAATTGAAACGATAGAAACATATAGTAGTAATTTGTAGCTTTTGGGCCTATTAACTTTACCTAGTTTGGTGCCAGCCAGTACAACTGGGATTCCGGGGGCATAATGCTGAAGTTCAGGGATCCACTGATCAAGCAATTTGTCTATCAGAAACCACAATTGACAGTAATAATCCCACCACAAACAGAAAATTGAAATGTGAAGTTGTCAAGTTAATGCACCTTTTTAAGTATGTTTTCATAGCTTGCACGACTAACTAGTGAAAAAGCTAGGACAAAAACATCAGCGCCTCGATAGCTCAATGGCCTTAATCTATTGTAATCTTCTTGCCCTGCAAAGAAGATAGGAAATCAACACAATCATATCAAACTTCCCAAATCAGCAAAGTTGCCTTTCCTTTAAATCCACTTTCATGAAACATGCTTCATCAGAAAATATTCATACAAGATTCCAATTATGACAACATTACCAGCTGTGTCCCACAGGCCCAAGTTGACAGTGGTGCCTTCAACTACCACATTTGCACTGAAGTTATCAAAGACTGTTGGTATATAATCCTGATTGACAAATATACCATCAGAATTTGAAATTTTAATATAAACATGATTTGAAACCCTAGAGAAAACCCAGATAGCGTTTTACGAAAGGGGGAAAACACAAACTACAAATCCCCATACGATTAAAGCAAAACCCATAACGAAATAGGTCAACTTTCATGTATACAAAATTATGAAACATAAAAAAGCTGCAAAACCCAGATGCATAGACACGCTATAGAGTAAAAATAAAAATAAAAAATAAAAGTAAAGATGAGTACACGTAATAAATCAAAAATGAAATTCAGATGAATCTTTGAAAAGAAAAAGGCACTACTTACGGTGGGGAATTTGTTACTAGTATAGCAAATAAGCATACAAGTCTTGCCAACAGCCCCATCACCTACAGTTACACATTTGATGAACCTTGAAGCGCTTGAAGCCATTGAACATCAAGAAAACTAAAGAAATTAGGCGAGAGAGAAAGACAAGCAAAAAGGCGAGCTTTTGGGTGAGGTGGGTGAGACTGGGGAGGAAGCGTTGTGGATCTTTTGAAAGAAGAGAGAGAGTAGAGATGGATCACATGATTCTCACTATTTCACTCTGTAGCAGCTAGTTAATTATTAGTATTATTTAATTTTCTTGGCAAAAAATAAAAATAAAAATTGGATGTTTGGGTGTCTCTGTAAATTGAATTTTGTGCTTCTGAAAAAATTAGAAAATTTTTATTTACTCCGTAGACTTAATGACCGTAAAAAACTAACGAATTTTTAAAATTTTTAATTATTTTAAATAAATAAATAATCTTAACTTATTTTTAATTCATAATAAATTAACTTAGAAACATTTTAACACACAAAATTATGTTAGGTATTTTTGGAGACATTTGTTTTCTTGTAAATTAATTATTTCCTTGTTTGAGAGACAACAGTCTGCATTTAATTTGGGGCCGGAATAAGAAGAGGGGCCTGCCTGGGCTCTGGGTTTAAATGAAACGACAGAGTTTTGTTTGTTTTTAAGCAACCTCCCCACCTGACACCCGACGGTCTGCCCGTGAGTTGTCTCGGTGGTGTGGACTAGTTCAATTAAGTACTCTACAAAACTAATTATGTTATTTATTATTCTTTTCAATTGCCATTTCTGTACGTTATTACTAATTATAGTAGTTTTTTAGAGTTATGTTACAATTACAAAAAAACCCATTTGAGTAAAAAGGAATATTTTTTTAGCTTTATTCTATTCTTTTTATTTTCCTACCATCCTTTTTTTTTTTTTTTAGTGCATTTACCATCCTTCACACATCGACATTGATGTTGTTCAAGATTGATTAAAATTTTAAAAAAATTGGTGTAGTTTTTGTTATTTAGTTGTTAACCATATTGTTCCCAAATTGCTTAAACTATACCACCCCCTTGTTGGAGGAAAAATAAACAAACCCTTAATGCCAATTATAGTAATGGTCAACTCAAATGAAGTTCAAAAACTAGCAAGTTAAAACATTTTGATCAAATGGGGCTAATTATATACAGTATTATAATGCTAAAATTATGTGTTAGTTTCACTTTAGTGATCGATTTTTTAATTTTTTCAGTTAGATGGTTGAAATTTTAATTTATTCAATTTCTCTCAAGTAGTGTCTCTAAGTGTAAAGGCAATGTCGTTTTGATCAAAATCTTCATTTTAAATGCGAAAATCTAATTTTTTTTTATATTTTTTGTGATAAATGAAACGGTAAATTCATAATCAAAAATAAAAAATAAATTCAAAACAAAACCATCTTAGAATATGTTGATTAAAAGAAAGTGAAACAAATTAAAGGTTCAACCATCTAATTGAACCCACGTTTACGGCATTTTTAGTTTTGACCCCAACATTTGAATTTTCTTTTTTTATTTTTTATTATATACTTATACATTACTAGCCCGTACGTAAAGCTCCCAAATTTAATGGACGACCTAGGCATTGCCCTTTTATCATTTGAGCTGTCACACTGTTTGACTTTAGCACGGAGGACGTGTAGTGAAAGTGAAAAAAAAGAGAGAAAATTCAACAAATGCTAATGAATTTGTTTTTTCTTTTTTAAAGTGTGAGGCTTCTTAAGACATAAAAAAAAAAAAAAAAAAAGTAGCCCCAAAGCAAAGGAAATTGCTAAGCAAATTAAAAGAATGATTGAAAATCTTTAATTGTCGGCCGCTTGGCATAAGTAAAGACTAAGCAATATGTTAAAAAAATATTTCACTATTTGTGACTTGTGAAAAAAGGAAGAAAAAAAATATAGGAATTTTTTTTAAGGAATTTATTAAAGAATTGACAAATTCACCAATTTAATTTATAGAAATCCCCACCAAGATTATTGTAAAAAAAAAAAAAAAAAGTTGTTCGGGTAACATAGTACTAAATTATTTTGGTGGTATTTTAGTCATGTAAATTGTTCAATTAGTTTAGTTGGTGATATTATTTTTCTAGGCAATAAATCCATTTACAGAAAGAAATAAATAAAAAATAAATAACCACCCAAATTTACAAAGCATTTATACACTTCGGTGCATCGGGTTTAGAAAATAATTTTGACATCAGCAAACAATATATATACTCCCATCGTTTTCGCCGTAGTATTGTGATTTTCGCCTAATTATTATCCAATATTTTGTTCTAAACTAACCAATGTTCGGTCAGGTCATAATTAGCTGTTTTGCTACCTTCATAGTGATAGGCCGGTTGTTTTGTTACAACACCTGCAGAAAAATTCATTTTTTATATTTCTTTTGTAGCAATTTATTGGTTGTTTATAAAATTCGAATAAAATTAAAGATTAAAAAAATTGAATATAACTTTAACAAAAATTTAAATTTAAATTTAAACTGCAAACAAAGTTTTGATAGATTCTACCAAACAAATCCTAAAAAAAGGGTTGTAGATTCGTACGCTCCCCTCCATAGAAATTGTTAAATTTATGAAATCTCTAAGTTTCAAAAATATAGTAATACTTTTGTTTCATTTTCCCCTTAAATATATGTTGAGTTTAGCCATGCGACATGTAACTAGATATATGTATGTATTAATGTTCTAAAAATTGTTAGACAGAATTAAAGGATAAATAAAGTGTCTAAAATAATACTTATCAAATACTGAAAGAACATAGATGAAAATTAATCGGTCCTAAAATTTAATTAATTAAAATATTAAAGAATAGTCTAAAATTTAATTAAAATTAAACCCAAAAAAATAAAATAAAAAATTTAAGGCGGCGGTATTTGTTGATGTGGTGCTTTCATGGGCTAATAGAAGCCGCCTCAAAGTAAACCCTACTTTATGTTAGGCTTATTGCTAACGATACAACCGGTCTACGTCACCCAAGATATGTGAATTCATTTCAGGCCCATTAGCACAAATATGTATACTATAAAGTGTATAATTAAGAAGAAGATGAAAAAATCAACTTTGAATCCAAAACCGAACTTAAAATTGTGAAAATTGCATTAAAACTCTAGATATATTTTGATATAAAATTATAATTTGAAAATTAAAAGACGAGCAGAGTTTGGTCACCACTAAAAGACAATTTTAACAGATTCAATATTTCATAAAATAAACTGAAATCATACCAACCCGCAATTTATTGGTTTGATTGCAAATTCTAATTGTTTCGTGAGCTGCAATGTTGTCTCGGACCTGATAAAAGATGAGACTACTTAAAAAACTGTCTTACTGTATCCATATGGTATTGTCTAGCCTTTTACAAAAAAAAATAACAAATATTGTAACTGTTCAAAAATTTCATCATTTATTCTTATTTTTCTTACCTTTTTTTTTGTTACAACTTATTTTTCTTATCAATTTCTAAAAAGTAAAACACAAATTGCACCATACACGTGTGCCAAAATGGACTAGTTCAGACGGTGCTATAGGGTTTGTTTGGTACAATTTTTCAAACCACAGTTTGTGACTTAAATTCAACTTTAAATTTTTATTGAAGTTGGATTTAAGTTGCAAATTTAATTTTTTGAACTTAAATTTAATATATCACAATTTACCAAACATTATATTTTACTACGTTTAAATATCATAATTTTCTAACGTTACTATCAAACTAAAATGAAATGCCCATAAGAGGGGCCGGCTTATTGAAGTCTTAAGAAATGGCAAGGTCCTCTTTTATACTCATTCTTCCAATAATTTTATTTTATTTTTTGTTATAATAATTTATCAAACACTATAATTATGATCTAACCTGTGAATAACAGAGGATTTAGAATATATATATATATATATATATATATAAAAGGTAGCTATCAAAATTTCCAAAAAGTCTCTTGCTTTCTCTTTCAAATATTTGAAGTCGAAGCTTCAGATAAACGAACTTATCCTGACGTGGGATATTAATTGTAGTGTGTACAGCTGGAGTTTTCGACAATTCCGAGGACGGATAGAATAAATGGCTACAATTGCTCGAAGAAGCTGTCATGTATGTGCTAAAAATCCATCATCTTGGGGGCACATAACTACACTAACCAAAATAATCTACCATCAGAAAATTCCGTCCACAAGTTCCATATTGCATCACATGGCCATGGCCACCTCCTAACTCTCTTATTCTTTATGTCGCCCCCCTATATATAGAATTCCATATATGCAGTTACATGCACATATACAGAGACACAAACAAACAGACACATAAACAGATATACACAGTGTATATTTTTATGAAGAGGTAAGTAACTAAATATATATAATGGGTTCAAGGAAAGCTGTATTAGTAGGTGTGAAAAAGCACGAATTAAGATTAGAAGCAGGGAGAAGAAGATCAAAATCTGATCAGGTGGTTTACAGGAAGATGGAGAAGCTACAGAGGATTGTGCGACCCGGAGGGGAGCAACTGCAGCATTTGGATAATGATATCGATGAGCTTCTTCTCCACACTGTCGATTACATTTTGCACCTGAGGTCGCAAGTTGCTGCATTAGAACAAGCTCTTTTGTTTTCCCAAACCAATTAACGGAAGCCGCATGCTTAATTAATTATGCACAGCTAGCCATGCACGCTTAATTAAATATAAATGCTGTAATTGTACTGTATTTTTCTCCTGGAACATGTAGATCGATATGTATATGTACCTAAATATTATGTTTGTTCTGTAATTTAATTGCTGTATTCATCGAGCTGATTGTTGAGTGTTGTTCTTACTTGAGTTACCATTTGGATTTTGGCATGGAAGCGGATTTCTTCATTTCTCTTTTGTTTCAGAAGGAAGTGTTGTTCTCTTTTAATGGATATATTTGATTGATATTTACACATATACACGATGATAAGTATAAACTGAATGATATAAATAAATATTAAAAACAAAATAGTCTAATTAAGTATCACAAATGCCAAATTAATTAAATATTTGTCAAATAAAAGATATAGAAAAATATTAACAAAAGAAGTATATATTAAGAACGAACTTAAGAAAAAAATAGTTTTATGTCTGCATTTAGCCTATCCAAATCTTGATATTTGGAAAAAGGAGTCTGATTTCATGTCCATGGCAGAGCAAGAATCCATTCCTGTTTAGGAATTCGGCAATTGGTATCACATAGAAATCTAAAATTAGATTTCAAAAAGACGCGAGTTGCCATTTGATTGCTGTCCTCTTCTAGCTAGTTGAACTAATTAAGATGTCATATGATATAGGTATATCTGTAAACTGCAATAATCTTTATTATGTAGGTACACATAAGCAATACATGTTGGATATTTTATTATTTATATATTTTAAAAAATAAAATTTATTTTTAATTAATTAATTAATTAATTTTATTTTTGTATAAATATCTTATTTATTCATATTGTTTATTTTGTCGGATTTTATGTTACGTGAAAAATTGAGAAATCACGTCTCTCTCCACTTTTTGTTTCTTCTCGGTTTCTTCTCAAAATTCACGCTGTGGTGTGTTCATAAATAATTAATCGCTGGAGTTGAATAAAATATACGTAAAGAAAAAAAAAAGGTCTTTTGATACTCTCTTGCTTTTTTTGCTAAGTTTGTATCTCTCTCTCGTTCGCCAAACACTTTAACATAAATAGCCTCGGGAGCGAGTTAACTACACCAGCCCCTTAATCACTTCAAGCCGTAGGCTGTTTATCTCAAGAAACTAATATTTGCTTGTT
>JAUMHB010067077.1:0-13755 GCA_032359685.1 Pittosporum tobira | reverse complement strand
AAGACGTGTGGTATTAGTGATGTTTACTTTTGTGGTAAAGTCACATATACTGGTATGTCCAGTAATGATATCCTGATAACGGTTTAAAGAATGGAGAAACTAGATATTCATAACTACTTTGTTATCATACTTACTTTTCATGCAGTTACATTTGATAGTATTTCATATGTCTATGTTCTCATTCATACTCAGTTTGTTGACTTATAAGGCTAAAGATAACTTTCTTTGTTTCAGTTATCCTTAGTTATGGTATTTCTTACTCAGCTATTTGAGCTCACTCATTTGCTTCATATTCTTTTCAGGTGCAGATAACTGATAGCGGGATTATTGGGGGAAATAAACTAGAGGTCCAAATGCTTAAATGTTTCCGCTGCGTAATATTCGCTAAAAGAATAAGATGTGTAGAGAGAGCTGTATAATAAATATTTTTTTTATATATTATATATTATTATAACATTGTATGCTTTTAAGTTCTGTGTATTTGTAAATTATAAAATTATTAATAGATTGACAACTTAAGTCAAAATGTGAATATCCAAATTTGAGAATGTCACAGCCTCTCTTCCGCTAGCTGCCGTGGAATGTGGTAGGAAATGTTGCTGATGGTATTCTTTCTTTCTTTTAAATAATTATTCTGCTGGCTTGGTGAAGTGTTGCCGTCGATGTTATATACTTGACTTTTCCATTGACTTTGCAAAATGGATAGCGGATGCGTATTGAATTGTCACGTCATAGTCCACCTCCGCATTTTCCTATTAGGGCTGGTTAGGTAAGTGTATTCATATCTTAGCAAATTAGTGTTTATAATTTAAATTTAATTTTAAATATTTGTTGAAATTAAATTTAAATTATATATTATAAATTTATATTTAATTTATCAGATATAATTATTTTTAAACTTTGTGTCCAAACGAATATTATATATGTAAGCTTTCGCTTACTCGAATACGGCCCTCAATCCAGTCCAAGTACACCTAATTCAGTTATCTGGGCCTTCTGATACCCACTAATGAAAAAGGAAATCCACTAATGAAAAAAGAAATCCCCACTCTCGTGGGATGTCGCATAGAAAATGTTCAATACAGTCGTCGTCTATAAAATAAGCCTCTCATTTTTTTTTTTCTGTAACTAAAAGGAAAAAAAAAATCTTTTCTTGTTAAAGGTTGAAAATTCAACATTGGGGTGGGTTCTTGTACTTTTGGGAGAGACCCTCTCTTTGGTTTTTTATTGTGTAATCTTATTTTTGCATTTTTGTGAAATTATTTTGTTCATTAAAAGGATTTATTGTATTATGGTTAACTATTGATGGTGCAATTTTGCAATTTGTGTTCCGGAATTTAGGGCTTAAAGATTTTATCAGCCTAATGTTGGCGACCTCATATTGATTTAATGAGCCATGTATTATATAACATTTTTTAGATATATTTGAAGTTGGTCTATAATAATACAATATTTGAAATTTTGTTATAAATAAGTAGTGACACTGACCGATTATACACAATTGATCTTCTAACAAATACGAGTATAAAACAAGACTCAAGATTTTAATCGGTAAAACATGAATAAGAATCAAGAAAAAAAATACTAATATCATTAATAGCCAACAGATAAGTTTTATTCCAATTTCTTATTCCGTGATTCCCATCAAATTAAGTGCAACGTCACAACTCAAAACCTAAAACAGTAGGATTTAGGTAGCACAAACTGATAGCAAAAGCTTATAAAACTCAAGACTTTCTATTTATAGAATTCCATAACCCAAGTATTGAAAGCGCAGCATGCCTTTCGGAAACTTTTAAAGCCTGCACCCTTGGCCAAGGCCTCAAACTCTTTCTCTGTCCTCTCTTTTCCTCCTGGATTATGCGCCATCATGATAACATCTACATGGATGGCATTCTTGGTTGCAAGACTTGTGTCTGTTGCGTCCGGCAAGATGCTTTCCGCGATGATCACCTTCGCATTGCTCGGAAGTGCTTCGTGGCAATTTTTCAACACCTTCAAGCAGTGTTCATCACTCCAATCATGACATATCCACTGCAAATTAATCACACTAATTAAGAGCTAAATCTTGGAAAGTACTAGTTTCCAACTGTTAGAGAATATAGATATTATTAATATTATATTTAATGTAATATTCTGTAACACCAACAGACATGTATGGAGCAGTAATAGTTTGAAATAGATTAACCTTCATGAAAATGGCATCCCCTTTTGGCACGCTAACAAACATGTCCCCTCCGACATGCTCCACACCTGCTAAACTTGATTAAATTAAGTGCACTCTAAATTATTAAAATCAAAGGAATAAAACAAATAATTAATGTCCACAAAATTCGTAATAATCACAACATCTCATATGTGTTTAGTCCGCTAATTAATTGTATGTTGTTCCACATAGAACGCCTTTCATCAAGAATTTATGTACCAGGATAAGATGAAGCATCTTGGACGACGTGGGGGAGGTCAAAGTTAATCCCTTTGATTGTAGGGTACTTAGAGAGGATCACATTTAGGGTGGCACCGGTGCCACCACCTACGTCCACCACAGTTGTGAGACCTTCGAAACCATTGTAAGTCTGGAGGATTCTGTTCATGGTGATGGTGGAATGATTAGACATTCCCCGGTTGAAAATCTCGTTGAATCTTGGGTCCTTGCCATGGTACTCAAATGTATTCATTCCATAGGCCTTGTTAAAAGCTATTCCACCATCAATAACCGCATCTTTCAGGTAGTACCTGAAGTAATTAAATACACAATGGCTAGGTTTAGAAAGAAGGTGGCATATATATACAAAAATAACAAAAACTGGCAATAATTAATTTCTCATTTTCATTTATAGGTAGGTTAGGTGTCACTAATTTTTTAATGCACTATATTTAAGAAAATCCAAAATGTAAGGTGTACTGGTTTATTTTAACATTGATTGAAAAGTCCACAGCGAAACAAGATGAGTGGTGCTGTTTGGTTAAGTGCATGGCGGCCCTCTTGCTTCATCAGTAGTGCCCCAATTAATTTGTTCTGAAATTCTCTACGATAAAACACAGGGCATAAAGAGGTGAACCTGATATCTATATTGCACGTATACATATAAATATTAAAATATATATGTACAATACAATTAATAAGAGACATAGATCGTGTACTATAATGCACGTACCATCGTGTACACCCCCGGCATCATTTCCTTTTATATATTTTGTGGTATTTTTTTTGATGTTTAATTTATTCTTGTGACTTGATACAACTTCAACTACAATTACAACTACTTATGAGCAAACCATTGACAACTTGGCTGTCGATGAGAACTTGAGAATAATAAAAAACTGGACTTTCTTGGAAAACATTGGTACACAATCTTAATATTCAACAGCAATATTGTCTCAATCGAGTGTACTAAACAAAAAATATAATATAACAATAATCTTAAAATAATCATCAATTGAGAGGAGCAAAATCTAATTAATTACCAGCCCTGCATGAGGGTGTGGTGCACGAGCACAAGAGGGGCAACGGAAACACCATCTGAATTTTTAATCAAGAATTTGCAGACCGGTGCCAGGCCATAGAGCCGCTCGACACCACCATTTGGCAGGTCTCGCAATTTACAGGTGAGGACTGAGTAGGTGGTTAGGAGTCGGAGGATGCGATCCAGCATGACAGGTGCACCCGAATTGGTCTGTGATGGTAGCTGAAAGGCTAGGTCTGAAGGAGAGACGTAGGCACCCGGGCCCGCCTTAGCTATGATCTCGAGAAGGTCTAGCTCAATGGCTGATTTAAGGACCATGGGAAGTACTGATGCACTTGCTAGTTGCATGGCGTATAAGAAGGAACCTTCTTCTTCCTCTTTTTCCGCTTCCACCGGATCACCAACTTTGACCTCCACCGTGGAATCCATTTTTTTAACGTTTTAATTTGTTGCTCAGTTGGAGGTGAATGATTTAATTTCAAAGTAGAATGGGGAAGTTGAAGGATAGTGGGAGCTGGACGCAGAGGCGCATCTACTAAGGGTCCTGTGGGGGGCACTGGACCCTACTATTTTTTATTTTTTTTTAAGTTAGATATATATATATATATAATATTGATATATATTTATTACAAATATATATTAAATTAATAATATTATTACTTATTGTTTGATACTATTTTAAGTATTTTAAAATTTTTGTGTTTTTTTTCTTCTTTAGTGTGAAAACACATAAAATTGTTAATGATTTATTTGTTCTTTCTTAGGTTATAGAATTTTTGTTTCTAATTCTAATTTTAAAATTTTTATTTTTAATTATAACTCATAAAAAAAAATATATTATTATTATTTTAAAATATTTTAAACTTTATATTCAAAACATAATTTTTATATACAAACACCCTCAATGACACGAAATACTAAATTCGACACTCGCTGCGCGTACGGGTGCTTTAGGTTCACCAACCTCCCACCCATCTGTCACACCATCCCACCTTTCACAAATGAACAAATAAATTTAGGCATCTTCGTAAACTTTGCTTTTTATCTTATTTAGGCAATTTGTAGATTTAAATTAGTTATTTTTTATGAAGTTTTATCTTGCATGAATAAAATAATAAGTTATTCTCACATTAATCAAATAAAAATAACAAATTTATTTATAAAATTGACAAATTTAAGAATTGTGAAAATATGAAACTCCAAATTTTTATAAATATTAGTTTCTATCTCTCATATTAAACGTCTTAACTGTTTAAGTTTTTTGGTTATGAGTTTAAAGACTTTGAAAATACATAATTACGCACAATATTGACAATGTGACATGATACCACCAGCTTATTCTGGAAGTGCGTGAAGAAATGGGTTGGTGAAAGTTGACTTCGACGAAAACTTAATAATTACTCACAGTAACAGCAGTGGTGCTGGATTTTACCAGTAGACAAAATGTCGTATCTATCAATTGGTTCCGCCAACTTCTCCACAAACTTTATGGTAAAAAAATTAAAAGTACTAAAATTAATTATTTGTTTTTGAACACGTTATTATGATTTCTATTTTGAAACACTAATGAAATACTCGGTGTAAAGGCCAGCGGCTCAAATTTTGCAGCATGTGGGGAAGGCATCATAAATAATGAGATAGTTTTTAACATAGTAAATCATAAAAATAATAAAATAGTTGAACGAAATATTAATTACTCTTGTATATATTTTTTTTTTAAAAAATTATCATTTAAAATATAAAAAAAAATTGTTGGCAATACAAACAATATATATCACTAAAAATATTATGAAAAAAAAATAAAAAAAAATAAAAAACAAAAACGAGGACATTATTAATTGAAGAGAGTGATCTTCTTAGTTCTTTAATGAGTCATGACTTTGTTTTGAATTTCGAACGTTGTGGACGCTAACAAAACTTGGGCCCGTGGAGATAGTCGATTTACTACATGATACACTCCGGACCGTTAATTGAATTTGGGCTTTTATTTCATAGGAGTACTTTACTAGTCTAATGCTTCGTAGTAGGAGTATTTGTTTTGGGAATAGGAAGAGTCAAATCGGTCAAATCAGCAATTTCAAAATTCGAATCAACTTCCTCCCTCTTTAGTAACAACAGCAGTCGTTACCGTTACCTCCCGTTGTCTGTCTCTCTAGGGTTTTGGAGTTTCACAATGGGCGAGAAAAAGAAGCAAACGGTGGAGGAGACGGTAGTTGAAATAGATTTAACTTCTCCGATTGAGTCGGAAGAAGAGGGAACCCCGGTGCGACCCATCTTTTGTTTGAAGAATAAAGTGGAGAATATGAAAGAGATTGAAGATAGAGAAGACTGTTTCATCCTTGATTTCGATCCTGATGATGATAATAGTAGCCCTAATAATTTCTCCAAGCTCTCCATTACTAACGGTACTATTACTGATGATTCCCCTGGCATCTCTGTTGTTGCTGAAAAAGGCCAGGTATAACCAATCTATAATGTATTTTTGGTCTTAGATCATAAAGTGATATGAAGTGTTCGTAAAAATCACATTTTTCATAAAAGTTGTCTTTTTACAAATGTACGTCTAATGTTGTTGGATCGGAGGGAATATAAGTTTGCCTTGTTGAAACAATTTTATAAATGGCAATTGTGTATGCATATAGGTGGCCCTTAGAGATTTCCCCCATTCAAGGCATAGCTGCGCGAAATATCCATTTGACAAGACGTTCCACGAAACCTACTGCGAAATGGTAATTTGAGTTCTAACTAGTAAATCTGAGCACTTGTGAATCTTAAGTCCATATCAGTGTTCAAGAAATCGGTGGGCGCGGCGGAAGAAGAGTCTAGCGGGGACTAGTCGGAGCCTAGGCATCTAAGATGTGGAAAAATTACTTATTATTATTATTTGTTTATTAGAATTTAGAATATTACATTAAAAAATTAGCTCTAATCAATGATTTTTCAAGGCAATACAACAATTCAAAGAGTTTAGTTATATAGAATCCTGCCTAGTCCCGCCTAATTTTGGTTTCTTCACCAATTAGGGCCTAGCGGAGGCGTTTAGCTTCTGCCTCCGCCTAGGTGCCCGCCTAGCCCGATTTCTGGAACACTCGATATAAATTTATTGTGTCTGAGGCATGTTTGTTTTATGACTGGTTGGTGGCAGTGCTATTGCTTCGTTTGCGATATAGCTGCTCCTTGCAAAAACTGGACCGGGCATTGTCATGCTGTAAACGACGAAGCTTGGATTGTTCAGAGGAGAGTTATGCAAAGACTCCCGAAGCTTATTACCAAATGATGAACCATTTTAACGTATTGCCTATTGGTGTAATGAAGTACCAATTTATGCCTAATTTTTGTTTATCTAATATTGTAGCGTAGAATCTCACTTCGGCTCAATGGGAATGGTACTTGAAAGGCGTATTTGGTTTTTGGTCGGTAATATATTAAATATGTGTGCTCTCTCTTATATGCTGAAATTTGAAGTCTAATCTCTTGGTAATTTATCAAATGCTTTGATGGACACAATGTGTGAGTTTATTTGCAAGCTTTATGATATTGATATTAGTTGAGCGGAATATGTTGCCTACAAATTTTGTTTATCAGACACAGTAGGATAGTTGTGAGTCTTGAGATTTATGAACCCAAAGTGTAAGCAGTGTTACTTTACCCTCAATTCCCAGCAGTTAATATTATAACTGTATTGATTTGCTTAGTGCTGATTGGGGACAATGTTTGTGAAAACACTCTTTCCCGTGTCTGGAAGGACTTCTATTTAAAGGTTTTAGGGAAAGAGGGTGAAGATTTCGAGGTTGTTGCAAAAATGAGATGTTCCAGATAAGAACAAAAAGATTGTAAGCATTGATTTAATGAATGGAGTTTGCAATTGGACTGCGGAAATAGGAAGGCTCCTTTCTAATCTTTTTTAAGTGCAGTGTTGTTAAATTGTTGAGCTTATGGTACTTACGTGCTGATTATGTAAAGTAGGAATTGTGAAGGTTCTGCTATGCATTATAGCTAATAGAGTCTTGAGATTTGTGCGGGAAGGCGTTTCAGTTGGAGGGGTTGGCTAGTTTAATGTCTTTCTGTTCATGTCCAAAAATAAAATAAGTTGCACCATAATATTACCTTCTGATAATAATTTCACTGCAGTTATTGCAACCAGTTTTCTACTTATTGTTATCCATCTACTTATTGTTAGGTTTAGAAGACAGTTTTGAGTTACCCTATACGTGCTCTTTGAAGGCTTATTTTCTCTGTTTTCTTTTTTACTGAAGACAAGTCTTCTTTGCAGACTTGGGCACTCCCTGAATTGAGAATTCTTGCCCCCGAGTTAGTTATCAGCTAAAATTGCAAATATAAGCTGTTGTTGTTGTCTTCCCTCAACGGTGCTTAGAACCTCTTCAAAGTTCACTGATATGTTAATTTTTAGGATATAAGGACAAGCATTACCACTCAATGTAATTAGTGCTTAACCAATGTCCAATGGTGGCCAAATTATAGTAAAATTGTGATGTTCAATTAAAAGACACTCTTTGGGTAAAACAAACAAATTGAGGGGAAAAAAAAAAAAAAAAAAACACAAACATTAAATTTTTAAACAAACACAAAATTTTATTTCTCACACTTTCAATAGAATGAAACACAGCCGTAATTTATGGTAAAAAAAAAAAAAAAAAAAAAAAAAGCTCTCATGGAACTGAGGCAGTGTTACTCAAATCCTTGCGCAATGATCCTAAATATTAGAGATAAAATAGTTTTGAAAGTAAATTGAGCTAAATAATTTTTAACTTACCTCCTTTTTAAAATTATAGATATTTTAAAGACAATTTAAAAAAAAATTATTTTTGGTTATAACTTTTTATATAAAATAAAATACTTTTAGAAATGGAGTAGGAATTTATTGATATTTATAATAAAATAATATGTTAAGAATATTATAATATTAAAATATAAATATATTTTTAATTGTAAAAAAAATATAAAAAATAATTATCTTTAATTGTAAAACAAGAGAGTATTTAGACAAACTCAAAAAAATATATATGGTCCTTTTTTGGGTACATTATGGTCCTTTTAATACCAAGCCCAAATACTAATACATATTTCGAAGTTTTACAATTAAAAATATTTTTTAATTTTAATTTAAAATCAATTGTTAATAACTTTTTTCTTATTTTTTAATACAAATTTTATTTTTTTTTAAAAATCTATATATCTTGCACGCGTGTGCCTTTAATTCTAATAAATTTTAAATGTCTCCTTCAGTAATTTTGCTCAATCAATTTCACTAGTGGAGGTGAAGAAAATATTCGGGGCCCAGAAGAGAAAAACCCTAGGATCTATCTGTCATCGCACGTATTGAGTCTCGAGAGAGATACGATGAAATTTAATATCCGCACAACAGCACCTGCCATGCCTCGTCCCGTCGTTTTTCTGTCTCTCCCTCTATGTATACGTATACATTTATATAGTAAAATAATAATTTTGATATAACTTTGCAGAGCGATATGTCCGTGGTAGAAGACGTGGAGGAAGATGACCACGATGAAGACTCTGATGACGACTCCGACTACAAGGAAGATATCAAAGTAGCCCAAGGTATCTAGTGTTCATCAAATTATTGTAATTTCATGCCCATATAACTTGTGAATTAGGGCTTATTCCTATATTTTTTGTTAGATTTTTTAAATTGATGTTTATATGCCTCTCTTGCATAGAATCTAATATATAGAACAGTAACTAATATTAGTTGATCGAGTGTTCTTTTGTACATTGTGGCAGTGTTTGTCTCATCGAATTGTGTATGGGATAGGACTGGTTAGTCCTTTAATTAGATTAGTACCTTGTTTGGTATGAACTTGCTATGTTGGACTATAGTCCTAGGTTAGGTATTATGATCCCTTTGGAGAAATATGGTCATAACCTTTTTCTGTAATACCAAACTACACCCGTACTCATTCAGACTTACCCACCTATAATCAGCTTCTAAACAAACATAGGATTATCTTATAATGGACTAAATGGTACCCAGGATCAATAGTCCTAGGATGTCCACAAATTATAGTCCTGGGACAATAAACGTTGCAGACAAACATGGGTAGGTATTTTAAGTTTGACGCTTTTTGAACTCTAGTTTTTCGTACTTGGGATACTAAAAGCTGACCTGTCCCTTTTTTTGATTGAGCTATTCTATGCACAAATATTAGCATCTATGTGTAAAACTGCATCCAGTAGTTTGCTGGTTCAAAAAACTAATGTGTGTAATTTTTCTGGAGAAAATCAAACTGTATTTATTCTCTTCTTGGAACAATGCTATATTATGCAACAGACTTTATCATTATCGAAGGATCTTCTTGTGATAATTTTGAATTTATACCATCGCAGGTTGATAGCAAATGCTACATCATCTCAACTCGCTGCATAAAATGATTATGATGGGCAAAGTCTCATATTTGCGACTCTTTATCCTTACTCTTTATTCAATTAGCTCATGTAGTGGACAAGATTGCAGGGTTGTTGAGACATTACTTATTGATTTCTTTGTCTTGCTGATCTATGTGCATTGGGAAATACTCCATCCGTTCTAAAATTAGATATATTTTTCAATTCTATCAAACTAGGTTTGTAAAATCCTAGAATTTAAATTTTGATATAGATTTGTTAAATTTTCAAATTTTCAAAGTTCGCACACAGTAGTATTTTATACATTTTAAAAATTGACTTTGACATGAATCAAAATAAAATAAATTCACTTCATTTTGAATTTTAGGATTTCACAATGTAGTACATTAAAACGCACACGTCTCTAATTTTGGAATGAAGGGTATAATTGATGCTTTAATCTCAATGTCTTGTTCATTTGGGTGCATTTCCTGTACTATCACCTGGATTATCTGAACTGGAGATTTGAATTGCAGGTGGAATTGATGATTCAAAACAGAGCAGAAGTGGGAAGAAAAGTTGCAAGGCAATGGTGAAGCTTGGCATGATACCTGTCATAGATGTTCATAAGGTCACCATTAAGAAATCAAAAGACGTAAGGGTCTTACCCAATCCATGTTCTAGTTCAATTTCTTTTTATGACTGGGATTATTTAGTACTATATGTTTGATCATGATGTTTCAGCCAATAGAATATTCCATCTCAGAACCTGATGTCTTCAAAAGCCCGAATTCTGAGACTTATATCATATTTGGAGAACCAAGGCACGAAGATATGAGCTCTCAGCTGCAAGCACAGGCTCCCCAACAGTTCAGGATGCCAGACTTGGGATCTGTAATGGCAAAGGCTGACCTTCCTGCTGTAAATGAGGCTGATGAAGAAGAAGATGAAGAGGTCGATGAGACTGATGTGAATGCTGCTGACATTGAGTTGGTGGTAACCCAAGTTGGGGTGTCAAGAAATAAGGCTGTCAAGGCTCTCAAGGCCCAGAATGGAGATTTAGTAGGTGCTATAATGGATCTCACAACTTAGGTAGATGATTACCATTTTCTCATAGTTTTCTTTTGCAAACTCTGTGTTGCTTAGTTACATTAAAGCCTTTTCTCTTTTTGTCGGATATAACCCCATAACATCATCAGTCCTTATTTGCATTTAAGATTGGTAATTTTTTTGTTCCTTTAATGAGTGTTTCTTCTACGATGATAGGGAGGATCTTAGATTTGCCATACTTGTTTTTCAAATCAGTTGTGATGGATTTATGGAGTTGGTTCTAAAGTATATTATTGAGAACAAGAAGACAGTATGTGTATTAAAAGAATTCCTCGTTAGATATTTAGCAGTTTTTTAGATTCTTTGGGCTACGTTTGCAAACTGAGATTTATTTTAGATTACAAGCAATTCCAACAATTATAAGCTAATAATTGGGGTTATAGAAGTCAATTCTGTAATGCGACTTCATTGTTGTTTCATACTCAATATCTGAAATCTGTATGCATCCAAGCGTTCTTGATGGGTATGAAGTTGGAGTTCTTAATACTCGGTAGAAACCGAAGAGAAATCAAATAGTTATGCGAGACGATGAGTCCTTTTTAATTACAGATGTCGTTGGGTCGATGGCATCATCCAAGCCACAGACTCGGGGAGTACGGACCAAATGGTCTGGTCTGGGGAAGCTGGACCCCTGATATATTTCAGTCCTTATCTCTTAGTATTCTTTTTGTCCGAGTTTAAATGTTTTAATTCTTGATTATTTTTAACAAAAAGTTTATATATATAATGTATAATTATGTTTTTGAAACATCTCACTATCAAAATATTATCATATTTAAAGTTAGACGAAGTTAGTGTATGTTTAATTGTAGTTCCATAGTGGGGTTTTAATTGCATATATAAAATGAGATTGAGGGAGTTTATGATAATAATATATAAACGCATTAGATGATGTTATCACTAACATTTGCATGATTTTGCTAGCTAATTTACACAAAGTGTGTTTTACCACATTAAACAAGGATAATTAATAGCAATGGTAAAAACAACCCGAAAGGTTGAAAAATGCGTGAGGCTTTCGGAGTGGTTAAGTCCTCTCCTAGTTGATAACCCTACAGTTTGCTCTAGTCTCGCCGGCAGTCCCCGTGAGTACACCGATTTGACCCATCTTAACCATGGCAGCAGCAAATTTACTGCTCCAAAGCATAGGATTCCCAGCATTCTGAGCCACCTGGTTCGCTGTCGTTGGGTTTGTCAACAGAGTTTGGTCAGATGTATGCAAGCCTTTGTTTGCAAGAAGGTCCATGTAGTAACCTACATCGGTCACGGCTGGGCTGGACGGGTTCATTGGTACAACCAAGTTATTGTCTGTGCTGCCTTGTGGGCATTGTCTCTTTAGCTGTCTAGCATACACAGAATATAGGCTCGGGTCTTGCACAGTTGTCGAGTTGTAACTGTACAGTCTGCTATTAAACGAAGGGCAATGCGACCTCCCAATGGTGTGCGCACCTGTAAACCACAATTTTTTTACCATTTCACTCAGAAAAAGCATTTTTTTATTAAATAATTACAGATACTCCTATGTTTGTAGAGCATGGAAGATAGATTACATAGAATCAAGTGCTCACCAGAGAGTGTAACCATCTCTTCTTGGGTAAGTCCTTTGTTTGCAAAGGATTGAGTGAGTTGATTAAGGTTATTTGTCGGGGCAGGTAGGCTACTTGTCTCTGAAGCTAGTGAAATTCTGCCATCCCTTCTCCCAGCTGGGACATCATATCCAAGCCCTCCAGTCTGGAGCAAGTGTAGTGAGTTAAACACACACACACACACACACACACATATGTCGAGTGTTCTACATGTATATATAGATGCTCTTAATTACGTACAAATTCTATGCTATCCCTGGCTGCAAATGCGATTATATCCGCACATGAGACCACTCCTTTACATGCGGTTTCCAGCCTGGCCTTAGCTTTGTCAATGACCTCAAATCCTCGAAGACTAGGATTATTGGCCGGGGAGTCCTTCTCTGCTTTGTTTGCAGGGGTCGAGTCTATGAGAACGGATGCATCACAACCCTAGTCGTATGTAAGAAAGTGACCATCTATTAATGTTAAATACATATAATTTTTTTTTTATATATAGGCAAGGAGGTAACAACTTTATACTTAATTACCCTAACAAAACAGTCATGAAAATGCATTCTGAGTAGACCGGCAGCGAATCCCTTGTCCCTAATGAAGGCGTTTCTAACCTCGGCTTTGACATTGAACTCTGCCATGCCACATGAATTTGTATAGTACCCAACCTGAAGCTGAGCTTTCAACTCAACAAATCTGCAAGAAACCAAAACTAAAGTTACCAAAACACAAGTAATCTTCTTGGAATTCATTTTAATTGATTTTCTAAAAAGTATTTCTTGTTCTTGAATGGTTAAGGCATTATGGTCGGGATATATAGTGGCGAATATATACTAAATTATTTGTAATGTGGCCTAACTAATTATTATAGTAGTCATTGTTTATAAATAATTATTTGTAATGCATACTTTAAAGGTGGAGTTGTTATTTTCACTCCATTTGATTAGCGAAGACACAAGTGGTAAGACAACTGCAGTGGGTTTGACAAACGTTAACGCCTATTTTACTACTAATTTATAGTAATAATTTTAGTAGGGTTCATGCAGGATTTGGGTTAATATCTCATATTCACGGAATCTTGACTTTGGTGAACATAAGCCAAGTTTAGTGGTTAATATATATATATAGACACACATACACACACTGAGGGGTTATGCTGGTGGTCTTGGGCCTTCTCAACCCCAAAAGCTAGCTCAAGAGGTGAGGCTTTCCCTCACACTTATAAACTGACCACC
>JAUMHB010067055.1:0-33718 GCA_032359685.1 Pittosporum tobira | reverse complement strand
TTTATGTTTAATAATTTATAATTAAAATATAGTTAAGTGATAATTTCGGTAAATGTGTTGATAATGAAAAGTATGTACACTTGAAAATAATGAAAAACCACATTTACATATCATTAAGTGAAACATACAGTATTTAATATTTTGAATTTTATTTCATTATATGAGTTTAGTAGAGTGGTAAACTTACTCATAACCTATTGAAGTGACCAAAGTTCAAATCCTGGTAATTATAATTAATTTTTTAAAAAGAAAAAATGACTGAGGGGCAAATGTGTCCAACAAATGACTAAATATTGAACCAAAATGATGTGATTTGTGCTTTATATATATATATATAGATGCAAAAAGGTTTGTTAATACATATATTAAATGTTAACTTTTTTTATAAATTTATTTTTGAATCATAGTTAGTTTACATGATGTGGAGCTAATATAGTGCATGTTCCGTAATGATTCAAAGTAATGGGAGCAGATCAACATACATAAAGCCAATAGAGGACCATGTGAGGAGAAGTTGAAGGCATTAGTATATGTAAAACCATTAGTATTTATGAAACTTAATTAAAATGTTATCCCAAATTAATTAGGTTATTATGTGACTCATAAATAAGCATGATGTAATTACTATAAAATTAATTGAATTAGTCAAAATTATAAGGGAGTTAAAGGGTATTTGTCTCTAGTGAAAAAAATATTTAAAATTTGTGTTATATATATATATATATATATAGATTTGTCTAATCCATTAGTAGTATTAATAATATACGAGTACAAGACTTACAAGTGTACGTGCCTGCATAATATCTTTCCTCTAAGAAGTTATATTAGGGTGAAATTAAGAATGAAGAAAAATAAAAATAATAAAATGGTCTAATCGGATATTTTATTGCCTTGTATTTCGTAAGCAACTTCGAATATGTTTATATTTCATACCAAATCTTCATTATTTTTAATTAATTTTTTTGAAGAGTGAAAATTTTCTCAATCACTCCCCCCGTACTGAAAAAAATGATCAATAGCTCAACATTTTCTCTCATAAAATGCTAAATTATTAATCATTTTTTGGAAATGGATCAAGTATAGTAATATAATATATAATTGACTATGTATATAAAAACGAATAATATAATAAAGAAAAATATCTTGTTATTTGAGAATTATACCTTGGTAAAAAACAACTAACATTATATATACTGCTCAGTTCTAAAATTATAGATAAATTTTTAATTTAAAATAAAATATTATGATTTCTAATTTATCATTTTATTATAAATATACATAAAATTTCACACAATTTCTAAACAAAAACTTTGTTATAAGAGTTTTCTCTTTTTATATAAAAATAAAATAAAAAATTTATTTTTGAAAAAGAATCTCTAAATTTGGAAAGAAAAAACTCTGAAAAAGCTTACGCATGCATGACTTATTTATTACTACTACTCTCAGCCTTTTGTCATGACGCATTCAATATTAATAGTCTAGTTTTGGCATTTACGCTTATGTTATGGTCAAATCTGCGTATTTCTGCTCGTACCCTAAAACTAAAACCCTCTGTCAAGCATGAACTGAAGAGGTAAAGTACGACATGAACGCGTGTTGGCCCTTTGACATTTTAAGAAAGTCAACCCAATTCTCCAAAGGGTAATGGAAATTGAATATCTAGTTCGTCTTTTGTGGCTCAAGTGGCGTAGCGCTCTCTCTTTCTCATCAACATGTCTCTCTCTCTATATATATGGAAAGTTCCTTACATATTTTCTCATATTCCATCTCTCTCTTTAAATACATAGTTTCCTGAAAAAGTCAGCGGCATCTTAATGGAAGAATTTGCAAACAACTTGGAGGAAGATTGGGGTCTGCAAGCTATTGTTAGAGGATGTTCTCATGATCATCAGGCTGCTCCTTCTTTCGATCCTGTGACTATTCATATTCCTGATATTGATGATCATATTTTTGCTTTTCCAGATCTTTTTGGAGCAAATAGTAGTGATAATGATACAGTTCATGCCAATGAATTAGATGAACTTTACAAGCCTTTTTATCCCATGTTTAATTCTTTTTCTCGACAAACCCCAATAACTACCTCCACCAATTCTTTCCCTGAAGAAGAAGTGAAATTAAATTCAGTAGAGATCCAGATTGATCTCCAGAAGGAGAAAATTCCTACTCAATCTACTATTGTTGCTAGTCGTAAAATTGCTGCCCGTGCTGCTACGTACAAAAGAAGGTGTGCTAAATTATTGAGTTAATTTGTTGCTTATTAGTGCCTTAGTTCTTAAACTCTTACCCCAATTTTACTGAATTTTCTGTTTATTTTAATTAGGAAGAACCAACACAAAAGGGTGGTAGTTCAAGTGACAGCCGAAGATATATCTTCTGATTTGTGGGCTTGGCGTAAATATGGTCAGAAACCCATTAAAGGGTCTCCTTATCCGAGGTATATAATACTTCCCTCCTTCGTGTATGTGACTCTGTGTGTGTGTCTCTGTGTGTGTGTGTGTGTGTGTGTGTGTGAATTCGAATTCGGTGAAGTTAAAAGATGCATTAGCAATTTGATAAGTATATAGGAAAATATTACATTCAATTCATATTTAGTCTTACATGTTTAACAATTATACAAATGGAAGTATTTTCCTAGAACACCTTGACAAATATACGGTGAATTATTTCTAAATTTACTGAATCCAAACACGCCACTTAATTACAAAGTATACTTCATTTACTTATTAATTGTTTGTTTGAAATTGCAGGAGCTATTATAGGTGTAGTAGCTTAAAAGGATGTTTGGCAAGGAAGCAAGTTGAACAAAGCTGTTCTGATCCCGGAATGTTTATCATAACCTACTCCGCCGAACACAGCCACAGCCAACCAACTCGCCGGAGTTCTCTTGCCGGTACTAACCGCCACAAGTCCACTACCGCGAAAAGCCCCTCTCCGGTCTTCAGCTGTCTAGCAAAATTCAAAGAACCCAGTTCCTCTCCAACATCAGATATAACCGTCATCTCTCCAACAATCTCGAACTTGATGCAATCCAATACTGATGAAGAGCTAATAATTCCCCAGAAGCCCATTACAAGTGAGAAAATTGATATACTAAATGATGAACAAATGGTTGAAGATATCAGTAATGGCGATTTTGACATCTCCAGTGAGATCTTAAATGCCGACTTCTTTGTGGGATTAGAGGATTTGGATCGCTTGATTTCAGATTCAGCCTTCTATAATTGTTCGACGAAATAATATCTATAGCATTTTGTTGTATGTTTTCGCCTCCTGTATAGTATTAATTAGGGTTTTTTTTTTTTAAATGAACTTTTAGTTACTCTAGTGGAGTTGCTATAATTAAATAGTGAGTTGGTCCATTAACTATGTATATTTCAACTTGTACTTCGAATTATCTTGAAAAATGTAGGCAAATTTGTAAATTTACCAAGTATAGTCATAATTAAAATAGTTATGAGGTTTTCACACCAAGCCATGTCTAAGAGTGTTCTGCAACGAATTTTAGTATACGTAGTTGATCTTCATCATCATATTTTCTGCTAAGTCAGGCTTTATTTAATGTCAAAGGAGTTGGTAAACATATATAAAATGAATACGTAATATGCACATGGGTTATATTAAAAAGTAATCGTTGCCTTCAAATATGCTGTAGCCACCAATTTTTTCGTTAAAATTAGACACCGGTGAAGCTAACATAAAAGTGATAATCAATGCATACTATAAATATTTTTACAATTTACACGTTAATTAATCCCTTAAAGGGGAGTAGACAGTACAATACATTACATGGGTCAGTTTGAAGTCCTTTTTTGTGTGTGTGTGTGTGTGTGTGTGTGTGTGTGTGTGTGTGTGTGTGTGTGTGTGTGTGCGGGGGTGGGGGTTAGTGGAATGTGTAAAATTATAATTATTATAGATTTGATGTCTCAAAAAATTTGTAGTCAATACTATTTATTAATTTTTTTTTCCCGTATGTATCTATATTAGTATATATACATATAAATTGCAATTATTGGTGCAATGAATGGTATACTATATAATTGGTATACTTTATGATCAAAATAATTGGATTTTTGGCGTCTTTTTTTATTTTTATTTTTTATAAAAATGTGAACGTGTGAGAGTTGTCTGCATAAATAGGGGATGCCGGCCATTTCAAAAGCCGACTGTGATAGAAAGCGATGGTCAATGTTATACTACGCACTTAATTAATTTATTGATCTAACTAGATAAGCCTCGACCTTGTCAAGGACTTGTACCCCTTTTTTTTCCATTTCTCCGGCGCTCAAGATCACGCTCCATTGCCGACTTTATGAACCGCCCCTTTGAATACAATTTCCTTTTTCTTAATTTCAATAATTGAACTTGTACGGACAGACTTATGTATTCGCTGAGGAAATACTATAAACCAGAAAATATATGGAAAACGGAAGCCTTAATTAGCGGCGCTTATCAAAGTGCATAATATAAGCCGCTATAGATAGCCTAAATTCAAATGTGTTGGGTTTAATTATTTTTACATTCAAAAGAATAAGAGTGCTCGCATTATATATGTGCTATCATGAGAAATTATTAGCAACTTAATCAGGAGTATTATACATTACATGCAAGGTTGATTGTCGGTATATATAATATTACTTTTTTTATACATTTTAAAATTAGAAATATATTTTTATTTTAATAATATAAAATACCATGACACACACACACACACACACAACAGGAAGGGAAGGCCTCCTAATTAAAATTGGGAATGGTTCTTTATTGACATCATAAGATTGACATTATATTAGAAGCCGGAATATATGCAATTCTGTGGAAGAACGTACACTTGAAGTGGAAACAGAGTTGGGATTAATAAGTGATGATTCGGAACAGGAGAAGAATTAGTAGGCTTAATGCACAATCTTACATGGTAGCAAGAAGAAGAAGAGAATAATTAGTAGGCTTAATGCACAGTCTTATATGGTAGCTCAGTCTTACATGGAAGAAGAAGAAGAAGAAGAAGAAGAGAATAATTAGCAGGCTTAATGCACAGTCTTACATGGTAGCTAGTGCTGAATTCAAGGGATGGAGTTATTTTTGTCTTATTACCTTATGTGTGTGTGTGTGTGTGTGTGTGTGTGTGTGTATGATCCAATCCAACCGGCCAGAATACATTATATTGGTCACGTTTCAGCCAATATATAGGCTATCGCTAATGTAGTCGATCAAGAGGAGGCTGCGAAAATGATTTTCGGTTTGTGGGGTGTGGGCCTGGTTGATTTTTCAGTTTTCTTGTATTGGTTTTGTTCATGTTTATAGAGCATGTTGGGTGTTATTCGCGTGATGTACTTCTAATGTGGCCTTGTCCATCCCTCTTGGACCTGCCCTGCCACATGACGCGCATGTTTTAAGGTTCTAATGAAAATTTTTGTTTTGCGAATCAAAAATCCAAAGGAATATATCTAATTTATTCCGCATTTTAAGACGATTTAGTGCGGGTTTGAACTCCAATCACACCAGAAATCGCTATAATTTAATTTTTAAGAACACGAATAATATGATCTATACCAAACCAATTAAGTATATGATTTGATACGATTTTTTTATAGGCAGTATTACTATTAGATTGATGTGATTGTAGTTTAACACCAATTTTAAAAAATGTCTAAAAACACATTTATAAAAATTCGTACAAAGTGCATAATTCATTAAATTAGAAAAAATCATAAAAACCATTGCAAATTAAAATTCTTGATTACTCCAAATCTTCAAGTCACCAACAAGAGCTGCACCATAAAACATAACTTCATTTAAAGAAAATCTAATACATTAACAATTGGTTAATTGGCAAGCTTACTTCCATCAATTCACATATTTATCTTTTAATCTCAACCTGTTTTGCTTTTGTGATTACATAAAATCACCAAATCTTTAGTCTTTACGTATATTAACAAAGATTAATATAATATTATTTAATGTATAAACTTAAATATAATAAAAATTAATATATAAATACGTATACTAACAAAGATTAATATAATATTATTATTATTATTTTATTTTATTTTTGCAGTTTGGTATTTTTATTGTTTTTTGCTCTGTCCTAATATCTTTAAAAAAAAATGGTATTAAAAATAATTTCCTTTTCTGTAAAAAAAGTATAATTTAGACACCATCGTTTTAAAAATATTTCTATATTTATATAGTTTTAACACCTGAATGAATTCATATTAATTTGAATTTTATAATTTTACAAATTAACAAAAAGATCGACAGTTACATTTAACTATCCTCCCCTCTCCCAAAAAAATTAATTAACACACCGTATTAGGCCAATGATCAACGGTTTTGACCAGATGACCATAAAACTGTGCAGTAGTCAACCGAAAATGTGATGATCAAGAGTCGTGGTTAATACTGTATTTTCTAAACCACCGCAACAGAACTGGGATTAGCCAATACTTCAAGTTAATTACTGGAGTAGTTGTTTAACAACATTATCTCCCTCACTAGCTAGTTATCCTACAATTTACAAACTCAAATACAAATTAATGCTTTCTCTGACTCCATCTTAATATCATATGTGAGATTAGATCCAGATTAGTACTTAACTCTCTCTCACGTACACACACACACACTGTGTACAAATTAAGACGTAGTCCTAATATAAATGCATGTTCCCAATTTGGGAATTAACGTGTTGCCATTTACGGAGCCCTAATTAATTCTTGGAAGGCAGTTGAACCTAAGTAGGTGAAGTTTAGTTGGCTTTTATCAAGGGAACAAGCTAGCCAGCCACTCAGGGTCTCTCTAACTATTACTATTTTCGTCCGTTCAAAAATTAGAGACAACATATTATTTTTGATATCATTCTAAAATTAGAGATGTGTTTCTATTTTAGTACAATTAAGTATCGTGATATTTTTAATTTATCATTTCATTATAAATATATATGAAATTTCATATTATTTCTAAAAAGGAAAATATATTGTAAAAGCACTGTCCTTTTATTTAAAAACTGTAATAGAAGATTATTTATAAAAATCATCTTCTTCTTTTTTAAAATATCTCTAATTTTAAAACTGATGAAATACATAAATACATTTAAGAGTCTCTATGCGTGTACATAAACTCTTAATTCAAACATAATAAATTCATAAAAACAAACATTCTGGTCACCCTAGCTACTCCTATATATATATATATATATATATATATATATTCTTAATTAGTGGAGAGCTTAGACGTAGAGCTAGGTTGATCAAAGACTCCCATGGATGAAGATTCATTACCACCAGAGCCTCAATTTTTGACAGAAACTAACACCAATATTAATGTTAATATTCCATACTCCTTCACATCTTCACTACAATTTCCATCAACTTCATTATTAATGCACCAACAAGCTTACGCTACTAATTCTTCGCTTCTACACCAACAAAATCCAGTAACACAGAACTCCGATCAATTTTCTCTGGAAAATATCGACTGGGCAAGCTTCATCTTTTCCGGTAATACCACGACAAATGCCGACCAAAATCTGACGTCATCGCCGGCCGTATCATCACTAGCTAATTCTAGGAATAATGATGTTAATAACAGTGTCGACGGAGATCAGACTAATATTGTTAATAGCTGCAAAAACAAGCGGAAATTAGGAGGTAGGACGAAGAAATGTGTTCCTCCCAGGGTTGCCTTTCACACTAGGAGCTCGGAGGACATTCTTGATGACGGCTACAAGTGGCGAAAATACGGCCAGAAAGCCGTTAAACATACCAAACACCCAAGGTGAATATTCTTCTCCGTCTGTATGTGTTTTATCTTTTTTCTTTGTGATAAATAATACTATAATTATAGAACTCTTCTTATATAGTGCTACTACTATTTGCTAATTAATTAGAGAAAATAGAGACAGATTTCATTGTTTTTCTGTTTATTATTTACAGGCTGAATAAGAGCAGGCTTTTAAGATTATTATCGTTATGGCCTTATCCAAGTGTTTTGATATCAGTCGCTCTTGTAATCTTTGGTCGGTTTTTAATGAAAATTTTATTTGCCGATTAAAAATTCACTGGGGTACCTATTATCTCAGTATCTCTCATTTAAATTTTACCATACGACCTGCTCAAGTAGAAATATTCAAAACATAATTCCTTCTTTCTTTTTTCATATGTCCTACGGAGCAGTTGTCCTTTAAAATAGCCATATAGTAATATTCTGTCAGGCTCGAAATTAAGCATTGAGACATAATTTTTGAGGTTTGAGACACCCAGATATAAAAAAACCTTGTCTAGCTTATTATTAATTGTATCATTTACATTTGGTATGTGATCAGAGCTCACTAACAAATTACAGACTATATGCATTTGCATGGTCTTTGATGGCTTCCATATTACCTTTAAAAAAAAAAAAAAGTATATATAGTTGGGAACCCGGGAAAATGCAAAACGAATTTTACAGTTTTACTTGGGCTTAAATCACAGATAATATCTTTATTTTTTTCATAGGTACATATATGTCTTACATTTTTATTTTATTTTTTGGGGTCTAATATGAACGAAGGAGCTATTATCGGTGTACGCATCACACATGCAACGTGAAGAAACAGATCCAGCGCCTCTCGAAAGATAACAGTGTGGTAGTGACAACTTACGAAGGCATTCATAACCATCCTTGTGAGAAACTGATGGAGACCTTAACCCCGATCTTGAGACAACTTCAGTTTCTCTCCAGATTCTAAGATTAGTCTCCGCATGTACACATCTACAGTTTTATTATTTTTAATGTTTTTTCATACTGTATAGCTCATGACATTGTTTAATCTCCAAAGCTTTTCAGGGAATTAATGAAAAGTTACGAGGGGAAGTTGTTATTTCCTCGTGTAATTAACCATTATTAATTAAATTAAAAGGGCTTGTTTGGTACCATGTTTCGCATGTCCAATTTCAAACAGGGAATTAATGAAAAGTTACGAGGGGAAGTTTTTATTTCCTCGTGTAATTAACCATTATTAATTAAATTAAAAAGGCCTGTTTGGTACTAGTTTTCGCATGTCCAATTTCAAACACAATGACTGGAATCAGTCACGCAGGATGACAAATTTTGAATTTTCGTCATTTTGGTCGTTTTTGTCATCGGAACAGCCTTTTGCCGGACATCACATTAGCGCTAAATTGGTTCAAAAAAATACGTAGCACCCTCACATTCGCGTAAAAGACAAAAACTCAATGCGTTCTTCTCTTAACAATTCAGAAAGCCCAAATCACTGACGTTCTAAAACTAAATTTTATCAAACTATATTTATAAAATCTTAAAATTTAAATTATGTTATAAATTTGTTAAATTTTTAAATTTTTAAAATTTGTACATAATAATATTTGATATACAGTCTACAACATCGACTTTGACATAAGTTAAAATAAAATAAATTCACTTTAAATTTAAATATTAAAATTTCACAAATATACTATATTAAAATATATAAATATATCTAATTTTAAAACAGATGAACTAATAAAATATAATTATTGTAAAGTGGGTAACAATTACATATAAAGTCCAATATATAGAGGAGGTAATAGTAATATGGTATGTGTTCATTCATTTATACAATACATGATTTAACTACAATATACGTACAGAAATTGAAGACCAAACTCTAATTTACAGTATCCAACCAAACCAGGATATTTCAAAATTTTGAAAAACCAAATGAATTAACAAATATATATCTTCTACCAAAAACCAACCAAGAAATTTTGGGGTGTCCTGCAGTGAATCGTAATTTCTGTTTGAAGGAGCAGAAGTGAAACTCTGTTGTAGAACCCTCAACCGGGACTCTTACCATTAAAATGAAAAGAAAATATTTGCCAGAACTAAAATCAGCATGAGAATTGCTTTAGGTTATAACTGGAAAATGCCTAAATCATGGCCGTGTCTTGTAAGGCGCACTTTCCTTTCACCAACCCATTCCAGCCGGTAAGAGAGGTCAAGATTATGAATCAAATTTTTCAGTCTCTCTGTTTCGCTCAAAGCCCCTGTGTTTTCCTACGACAGAGATTAGACAGATTATTATGCTTTAGACCTTAAAAGTAACATAAACTGTCTATCTAAACCAGAGGCATTCGTAGAAAATGTTCCAACTAGCATAACAAATAGGGTAAAAACACTGTCTAGGGTGAAGTGATAACATTTTATAAGTTACGTTGCCGAATGTCATGATGCTAAAGGGGTACCGACAGTTATTTAAAAAACTAGGGAGGTACTGAGGAGTAACGTAACCATCTTCTTCTTTTTTTCATTTGGCAGTGAACTACTAAAGATATTGCTTTTATTGCATTGACTAGGTTACTAGTTACTACAATGCCGATGAAGTAAATATGTCAAAGATAGATTTTGTTGAAAATACATACCCACAGATAATACTAATTAAGTGATGAACTATATAAAGAATTACCTTCAAATTGGCCTGTCGCTCATTACCCAGCACACTTGCTATTACGCTTGACCTAGTGGAATTAGGTGAGAATCCCTCCCAAGGGGGGACAAATATTAGTTTAGTGCACTGAACAGGGACAAGATTCCGGCTGAGTTTCTCCCACCACACAGATCCCAATGACCACCATCTGATCATCAACCCATGCTCAGAGAAAGCAACTAGTCCCTGCAGTTAAGATGAAAATTGTAAAAGTAAAATATCTATAAGATGCAATTTCTAGATATTCCCATGAGACTGAAAATTGACTTCAAGCTGGTCTCTAAATTGTTTGCAAGTACCTCCCCATCCGGTGATAAGCTTAGAGCTGAAATTGCAGTAGCTACAGACATTTCTGAATCTCCTCCAAGCAAACTAGGAAGTCCCGGAGGTCCACTTGCATCTAACACCTTTATTGCTGTCATACTACCAAAAAAAAAAAAATGTTTTAAGGGAAGATTCAGATCAATTCTTACTTAACCAGCACCACACTTGTAATAAAATAAGAAACAAGAATTCTTAAAATTGTAGAGCCATTTGTTGACCGTGATTATTGTCGACCAAAATATTACAATATTATATAAGGAAACCAGCCCCAAACTTAAACTTCTAGTACCTTTGCATCTCGTACACATGAATGCTAGCATTGTTAATTTCTCCAAACACATCCCCAACAGCCAGCCTAGTTGATGTGTCACTCAGTGCTACCATGGGGTACACACGTACAACTTCCTTTAATGCTGCCATTGAATTCTGAAGGCAAAGTTTGCGCATGACCAAGTTCCCAGGATCCATTGTCTGCAGTACAAATTTGATTACCTGCAAACCTATCCAAAAGTTAGATATAGATAAAATCATTTTTAACCTTTCGAAAAAGATCTCCTCAGTATGTTGTTTCAGAAAATTACATTAAAAAGTAACTCTACAAACCTTGTCAAGGTATTGAGCCAAGTTTCTTGGAGAACCACGCACAATCCTGACGAGAATCATGAGAGATACTACATGAACAGGTGAATCAGATGCCATTGACCAAATTTGACGTTCCACCACATTCAAAAACCCTGGTATATCAGCCATTGCTAAACTTGGGAGAAGAATCCCAATCAAAGTCTCTCGAATGTCGAGTGATGGGGCCAGATTATGTGCTGCTGATTTGGCAGATGCACCGCTCACACGCTCTATTTGGAAAAATATATCGCCAATCAAAAGAGGTATTTCAGAGCCAATGCAGGGCTTCCATGTATTCTCCATACCTTCTGCCAGAATCTCCGCTGCAGTGGAACTATATTTTCCATTCATGGCCATAACCAACTTCATTAAAGGGTGAACTGACAGCATGGCAAGATTTGGCTTCACGAGACTAGGGTACCAAACAGCCAACGCAGCAGCAACAAGTACATGTGATGTCATTGCGTCTTGAATTGTCCCTTCAACACAGGAAATCCAATCTTGCCCTTCGAACGATTCTAGCCATGCAAGTATTTTAGATTCCTCAGCCTGAGAAACCCCATCAGATTTCCAACTGTTTATGGATATTTCCTCTGGTTTGGAATATTCATCTCCACTTTCTAAAAATCCATTTCTGAAGCCTAGATGTTTTGCATGATCATTTTCTTTTTCGCTGCACAGAGGTAGAGGAATGGCCCGCGTAGCTGCACAGTGGAATAAAGAGCGTGCAGCCATTTGTACGTGTTCACATTTATCTTGCCATAAACTTACCAAAAGCTGTAAAAGCAAAAATTAGATAGCCCAACATTTCCCACGAATAATAAGCCTCTCTGATACAGGAAAAAAAAAATTAAAAATAAAAATAAAAATTACAACCAGGTTATATGGTTTTGCTTCCCTCCTCTCTCAGTAGTAGCAACCATAAATTTCACCTTCAAAAACCCCCGAGTGTATCATGGAAAGAATAACTATAATACAAGAGCTTCAAAATTTGATGAAGATATTTATAAAAGTTTCCTTCGCATATTATTGTTGTCAAAAAACATTTTACCATATTGATCTGCCTGGTGGGCAAAGAGACAAAGTAATAACGAAGATAACTCTGAAGGTAAACAAGAGTTCTGGGCGATATGAATAGACATAGTACTACTATATTTCAACTCCAGTTTTACAAACGAAATAAATCACTATAGTTCAACTCCAGTTTTATGAACAAAATAAATCACAACAGAGCATTTGAAAGTTTCATCACAAATGGTACATACTCCCACAATTTTTCACCCTCTCATTATCCTTAGGAGTGACCATACTCCACCATCCTGATTCATTTCCAAATTTCCTTTCGTTTAAAAGAAAAAAAATACATTGTAGGAATAGTGCTAACCAACCCTTTTATCTTTTATACGAATCATTTACGATATAAAATGATTAGAATCATTTCCAATGCATGATATCAGTATTTGTCAATCCCAAAAGTCTCAAATAGAATGGTGCAAACATAACTCTAATATAAAGATGCTATGTCAAAAATCTAATGATGATACCTGAAGCAACGGTGGCTTTATATCTGGAACTTTCTCTGCAAACTTTCGTGTGTAAAATGCTGCTAAAGCACTGCAAAAGAAAGAGATACAGTGCTCAAGATTACTGTCTACAGACTGCAGTTGTTTATAGAAGTTAAAAGTTTATTGGAACTGGGGACTACAGCATCAAGCATGTTTCTTATCTATTATGGGCAAACCCATTAAAAATCATGCTGCAACGATAGTTCGGTTTGCTACCTATAGACCATATAAGTAGGTCCTAGTACTGGCCACTTGCCCATTCTCCCCTAAACATTCTCCAAGGCCAAAGTCAGTTGAAACAGATGGTTCCTAATATTTCACTTTTATTCCAGTCTAGAGTTTGAATATTTTAATGTAATGATTTTCATTTTTCTCAGCGAAGTGCCACATAGTTGATTCTAGATTAATTTGAGCGAAGATTGAGTCCACACCAATACAGAAACGCATGTTCTCAACTAGGATTAGGACCAAATATGTTTCAACTTTACTAATCAAAAGAAATAGATTAGGAATTAAAAATATACATATGGAAATGAAATAGTCTACCACAGCATGCAATTGGTCCAAAAACTTTTTTTTGGGCACCCAAAAAAAAGAAAAGAAAAATAAAGTACCTGCTGGCTGTGGAACATGAATGAGACAAGCTAACCATGCGCTGAGCTAGGGACACCATGGTTACTGATCTGATAGCACAGAACTCTGATGATGATTTCCAAAGCTGAAAAAGTTGATGGAATTTTTAGATATAAAGAAAATGGTCCAGATCTGGTCCTAACAATCCAATGCAGTTAAATTAAGTACCTCAAGTGTAGCACTATGGTTAGGAAACATCAACGTGAGAGACCCTTTATCCCCTAGCAAGCCGGAACCAACAAAGAAACTTTCTGGTCTCTTAAGCTTCATCTCAGTTATTAGCAGCTTATCGAGATTATAGTCCACATCCCAAAAGTGCAAAAAGGACAAACTAAACTGAAGAAAACATCCTTCAAGTGATCGATCCCAGTCATTATTTTCCCGAGTGTTGGTTGACGCCACATCAGCTCCCTGATTCTTCAACATGATATTTTCTTTCTTATGACCAATTTTAGGTGTGTCTGGCCCCGGCTCTTTTATATGGCTATTCTCACGGATATCACCTGCAGCTTCGACGAACTCGGGTATTTGACAGAGGGACATCAATGAGACAAGATCAAAACTTAGAGTTGCAATTCCAGGAAATGGACAAGAGCATTTAATTGCATTTGCGTCAGCTGTCTTTGAAGTAGTAGGGGGAATATTTGACAAAATTACCCCCTTCCCTGAATTTTCAGAGTGAGGTGGTGAAGAGTGTGTATCTTCATTTAATGGAACCTGTAACGAGGAAGCTGAAGTATTTGCATTTATTGGACAGACAGACGGGGACCTTATGTTGATGCTGCTACGGAAATGATCAAACAGTGAATGAGCCGCGTTCCCACGGAGAACCCGCTCACGAGCACCGGTTTTTATGTCCCAAATGTAAAGAACATCAAAAGCATCAGATGCTCCCGAATGGTTCGTGCAGAGACATGCTACATAGCCTCTGGTGCTATCCCATAGAACTTTTGCGGGACAGCATGGGTGTCCAGGAAACATTCTCTCCACTCGTAAGGTCTCAAGTGAAGCAAGGGCGACACAAGAGTCCTCCCCTACAGAAAGAAAGCAATCAATCCATGGACGGTCTGTTCGTGGGCCAGGTAGAATAATTTGGCATACTGGAGCAACATGTTGGTGCATCACAGTAATGAGATTGCTCGATTCCAGATCCCATATGCGAACTGTGCAGTCCATGCTTCCTGACACTAATACATGATTAAATTTCCAATCTTTTGAGGTACTTGCCATCTTGTGAGCAGCCAAACATAGCACAGCACCTGTATGCCCTGAAAGATATTGTTTATTAGAAGTTTGTAAATCTGATTCATGTCTCGGATTCCCATGATTGAAAGCCATCTCTTCGAAGAACCTATCAAACTGCAGAACTTCTATTTCTCCACTGTAGAAGCCATAAACAATGGCGTAAGGCGCATAATAGTTTTCAGAAATCACCATTGAAGAAGATACAAGATTTGTGTCTTGGTAATGACCATATCCATTACTCAGAACTGCAGTACAACTTTGCTTAGAAGATGGATCATATTCCGGAACAATGGGTTTAACACCAACACTGTGCCTCGTGCCTTCGGTTTTATGAGGAGAAACAGAGCTCATAGCCCAACTTTCAGAAAAACTGCCTTCCCCAATCATTTTGCACTCATGAAAATAATGGCCCTTAGTATCATGTTGCTGAGGCAATAACCACGTTGTAACATGTGGTTTCCACGGCAAAGGTTCTTCCATGTGATAGCAAATTGATTCAATACGAAGAAGATGACAATTGAGTTGAAGAAAAGAAATGGACAATCTCACATCTGGAGGATGTGAAACAGCAGGGATTGCAAATCGAGGCTCAAACTTGAATACGTTGCTCGAGTATGAAATAATATACAAAACAGCACAACCTCTATTATTCCAAACAGCAAAAGTCTCAACAAAAATGTTTTCAGATTCCTTGCAATCTAATTCCATCCTTGCACCGTCACTTTCAAGAAACATGCCTCCTACCACATGTGATTGAGTGCCACTGCCATCAATACGAAGTTGACTATCTAAGAAAGAGATTTTTCCAACTGTAGTACCATTATCCAATAACCTAAATAAACAGTAGGTCCTATATACAAGGGCTAAAACCTGCCCAAGGGTTGCAGATGCCACAACCAATCCCCCACCCTCCTCATTAGACCCATCTACCGAATCAGTTATTACACTAGATGAACTTTTTCTAGTCAAATTTTCCACATTTTGGTCAGTGTCTTTCACTAAAGGAACAAGTTCAACTTTACCAGATGAATCAATCATCATCGCAGATTGCTTCTCCACATCCCCAACAGGCAAAATTACAGACATGAACCTCAAAGTCCCAATTGATAAATTCCCATGAAAAACGGTTTGGACAATGGTCAGACTATAGGAATCAACAATAACAATTGTGCATTTGGAAGATTTTCCATGTTGCAATTCTTTATTTATCAAAGCCTCACCCCCATCGACAGAATCAAGTGACTGATGGTCAGATAAACGGATGGAATCAACAAAACAACAGGCAACACATACGTATCTCCGATTCTCAGGTAGTGCCCGGACCATAGATGGACTGCCCACCCAAGGTGGCATTTTCCTTCTGCGCCTGCAATGTCCACTGCCTCTGCTCCAAACACACAATACACCATCAGTACATGCACTTATTAGCGCACCATAGTTTACTGAGTTAAAGTTTGGCGCCACATTACTTGGGTCTCTTACTTTTTCTTCTCCCAGAACAGCGGTTGGGAAACAGATATCAAGATCGGTTATAGCTGCAGCATGACCACACAACATTGCAATTGGTCTTATGCCCTGACCAACATAATTATTCATTAAAGTGACCGACTCTAAATGAAATAAGAGATATACATATAATGTATAACAACAGACGGCCATTACATAATATTGGCAGTGTATGCGGCATGACAGCATAACCTAATGGCCAAGAACAACCAAGAATTCTGGAAAGTACATGCATAATCTACATACTATGAAATACAAACATTACACTTGCAATGGTATACTAGTTGCTGAGAATCCTAGATAAATAAATTAATAAAGGGAGAAAACAATCCAAAACGTCAAACTAATTTCATAATCTACGCAAAGAATTAAAGACAATATTCCATTTTGTTCCTCTCTCCTTTTTCTTAACAATCAAACGGGAGAAGAAAAATTATAATAATATAATCCCTTTACTCCAAGATGAGAGTCCTCCTTGTCTTTTTTTATGAAGTTCATATTGAAAGTTGGCAAACAAAATGCTGACACAAAATTTGGAACTGAACTTCTATAAATTTATTCAATTACTATAAGACTAGAAAATCTGTCAACCTAAATTTAGGAAGAAATGAAAAACAAGTCAAACAGTACTTCAACTTATAGACGGAAAGAGTAAAGTAGATTTTTGGTTTAGTAGAATTCTGACATAAGAAAACTTCAAATCACGGTTAGAGCCTATCAAAATATTAATCAATCATAAAATTTCATACATAGAGAAGAAGCTGAAACAGCTTAAAGTTCAATCTGAAGAAATTCAACCATAGTTAATTCAATAAACTAGACTAAAATTGTTCAGGTTATGGCACAAAAACCACAATGTCAATACCGCTTTATGCATATTAAGATGAATAAGGATCAATCACATGAACTGATTAGTATCCTTTTACTTTAGGGACTAAAAACACGAGATGCGGGATGCTAGAGGCTTACAGAGTTGGAGTCAGTGGGGAAGATGTTCCACCAGACGATGGTGCCATCGGATCCGCCGGTGTATAGAGTTGCCGGTCGATCCAGTACCGCCGTGGCGGTGACTTTATGCACAGGTGGACAGTCGGACCATATACAAGCTATTGATCGGCACTTCATCGGATAATTACTATTCCAGGGATACCAAATTCCGCAGCTTTATTGCAATAAATCTTCTCAATATTTGTGCTTGGCTTTGTGGGACAGAGACTCTGACTTCGAACAAGTAGACACCGGCAAAACTCAGAATTATTCATCTGAGCATTATTAACCGAAGATCAGAAGATTCAAAAGGTAAAAATTAAAACTAGAGACGGCCTAAAAAAAAAAGAAAAAATTTAACAGTTTTTAAAATAAATATTTAATTATAATTTCCGTAAAAGGTTCGTATATTACTGATGTCAAATTATGATATGTTATAAAAGTTATTTTAAATATGATAGGTTACTGATGTCAAAATTATGTAAAATATTATAAAAACGAAAATGTTTAATTAATTTGAAGTAATATAATATAAGTAAGAAAATAATCAAATTTTAAATTTTAAAATATGCTTATTTAATACCGATATGAATTGATGCTTCATAACTTCAAGTACATTAAAAAATTATTTTGTATACTCTTAACATATATATAATTAAATTATTCGATGAATGACTAAAATTTTTAGTTAAATTATTTAATAAATAACTAAAACACAACATATTTAAAATAATCTCATATAAATTCATACAAAGCTTATAATAAAGTAAAATTATTTTCTTATAAAAATTATAAAAAAAAATTACATATATATACTAAAATAATAAATTATCATATTGTATGATGTTAACATAAAAATGTATCTTAGTAAACATAATAATTATAGAAGTTTCGAATCGAACAGGTAAGTTAGATGGATGTATTAAAATAATAAATGTTTTATGATACAAATATTTTAATTTATTGTGAATTAAATAAAGCATGTATGCAGATTTAAGATGTTGAAAGAGGGTCTTTTATCTCAATTTTGAGAGCCTAGCACTCAAAGGCTTGGACAGGACAAGGTGTTATAATTTTTATTGAAATAGAACACTAATTTTTTTATGTTAAATTTAGTACATGTTTAGTAGTACAATATAAAAATTATAAAATACAAATGTAAAAAAATATATATATTTCATAAGCTAACTAAATGTATGTTTAAAAAATTTAAACATACAACTTAAATTTAATTTAAAATTTTTAAAATAATAAATTTTACTTATAAACTTCATTTTTATAAATTGTACCAAAACCGTAATACTCTGATTAAACAACTTGAATAGTTCCTCGTACAATCTTACCTGTAGCAGCTATGTTTTGACAAGTGTGACAACTGATAAACCATCAAGTGTATTGAAATAAGTTGGTAACGTAACTAGAATTTTATGCTCGTGACAAGCTACAATATGAAATACGAATGATTATAAAGCCGTCCCCTGCTAGAACCAAACAAAAAGATTCGTCTTGCTAAATGTTGCATTAAAAAAATGATCTTTAGACAAGTTGCAAAGTCAGCCTGCAATTAACTAGTGAAGCATAACAATTAAGTAAGACGTTAATAAGAATTATAAAATAAAAAATTCAGATATCTCTTCATAACATGATGTATCCAAAATTCTCGTATATTCACACGAGTTTACCTAGAAAATGCCCAGATTATACTGCTTAAAAATGGAAAAAACAAATCTAAACTAACCTCTCTCTATACAGCCTCACCAGATTCTGCGGTATCAGTTCATACTAGAGTACTACTAGGATAAATCCCGAATTCCCAATAGTAATATTAAGCCGGTTTTGCTGATGGATGATTTACGGCCGAGTAGAATGGGCGTTCCTGTTATTTTCCATTAATACATGTGGCGGGACTGGAAGATGATTACCAGATGGAGCTGTGGTCAAATTTGCCGAGGACCTAGCAGGTTGAACTGGCTGGGTTGGCTGCCTAATGAACTGGTTAAGTGCGTCAGAATAAGCCCGACCCGATAAGCTTCCACGCATGCGGCCTGTTGGCCGCCACTCCTGCTCTGTCACCGATGAATCCACTAAACCACCGGGCCTTGTCACAGGTTGGACTGAAACCCTAGGAAGAGAAGAAGTTCTAGGTATCTGTGGAGGGAGAGAAGGAAACGGTGAGTGCATTCTTTCCATGTGGAATGCTTGCTGAACATCCATCCGAAGCTGATCCTGTTCATTAGCAGCAATTGGTGTCGGAGTAACCCTATTATGCATACCACTTCCGTGATGAGTTTGAGTTTGTGAGAAACGGGGAGGAAGGTGACTCATTGCATTTGGTCTTTGGCTTACAGCTTGAGGTTGATGCAAGTTTTGGCCTTCTGTAGGAACTCGGTAACCACGAGCGAGTTGACTAGGACGAGCTGGGAGCCTGATGTTCTGTTGAGCCGGTTGGCTCGGAGTGCACAGGTAAGCTTTTGGACCCCAGTTCTACATGGAAATAAAATTCATTGTCAGCTAGTATAAAGGATAGGGCGAACTGCAAATGTTTCCCTCAAAGTTCCACTCTTTTGCAAATTTAGCCCTAATGTTTCAAAGTTTGCAATAACTCCTCCAAGTTTTGTTTTTTAGCAAATGTGTTCTCTTTAGCAAAATTAGCCTTTAATCGAGTAATATCAATTGTGATTGTATTAAACCATATTGATTGAATTAAAAAAGCTTATGACAGTGTTTTATACAACAAGATATAGTGTTTTAATACTGTCAAGTGTGAACATGTTTATTACGGTCATATGCAGACTCAATTGGGGACAAAGTGGAAGCCAATTGCGCAAAATAGAAAATTCAAGGAGTTACTTGCAAACTTTGAAACATTAAGGCTAGGTTTGCAAAAGGGTGAAACTTTGAGGGTGACTTTTGTAGTTTGCACTAAAGGTATCTGCATATGAACAAAGCGATACAAAAATGACATAAACACAAAAACCCAAAAAAAGGCACACACCCAAAATTCCACAAAATAAATACCCTTTTGGATTGTGGGAGTCGATTAAAGAAATCCTAATCCTAAAATTCAAAATCGGCAAACTACAAAAGTTGCCCGAAAGTTTCACTATTTAGCAAACTTAGCCAATGTTTCAAATTTTGCAATTAACTCCTTAAAGTTTCTATTTTTAGCAATCGTGTTCCCTTTTGCGAACAGAGCCCCCAAGTGAGGCTGCAGATGACCATATTAAACCATGTTGCTTATATTAAAAGACTATATCTAATTGTATAATACACGATCATAAGTGTTTTAATACAATCCACATAGTTTAATACAATTATGTGCAACTAAAATTTCATTAGGGCTACATTTGCAAAGGCGAATACAATTGCTAAAAATAGAACTTTAAGGAGTTAATTGCAAATTTTGAAACATTGTGGAAAATTTTGCAAAAGGTTGGAACTTTAAGCGTGACTTGTTCAATTCACCCATTTGAAATTGATGTATGCATTGTAACTTTAGATGAAATCATGTCAATTTTGAATTTTATAATTTTACCGATTAATTTTCAAAATTAAGGGACTCATTTTGTGGAACAAAGGGAGTAACAAAGTTCCAGAGAACTAAATTATTTCTTACCCCAATTTGCTGCTGCAACGTAGAGGAAGACATGTAGGACCCCTGAAGCGAATTCAGGCGAGGCCTATATTGTTGCTGCATTTCCACATTACTAAAAGCTGTTCTAGAACCTTCTGGCATCAATGGTGGAAGAGATGTCATTCTTGATCTTTGTTGTGGAGGAGATGTTGGTCTTTGCACAGGAACGGCCTGAACTGCAACAGATGTTCTGTTTATTACATTTCTAGATGTTGGTAGGACCCTTCCATACTCGTTGATCATATTAGAATTCTGAAATTGTTGCAACTGTGTATTGCCGGACCCCGGAGTAGAAAATTGACCAGCATTATTTTGGGTGGGTAAATGAAAACCTGACCAAAATTCATCCTCTATTGGCGGGGGAGAGCATTGATTAACAACACTAATGTTGTTAGTATTAGCTGCTGAGAACGGTTTTTTGTCTTCATGAGCACAAGTGCCAACTATGTCCATCTCATCGTCTCCTCCAGTAAGATCCATGATTTCAGGTGCATCATCTACCAAAGTAGTAGATTCTCTCTGAGGGACCCCAGCTAGGTTGCCGTTTGGGATCTTATTCTTCCGATCAATGCTTTCCGTTACAGATTTCCACGATCCATCAGCAGCGATTATCACTTCAGCAACATTTTCTCCCACCTCTTCCAAGATCTGAGGAAGAATCGGGCGTTATACCAAAAAAGTACAAAAATTAAGACGTAACTATAAAACAATAAAATTTAAAAAATGCAAAAAGAACTTGCCTTGACCATCTTTTGATCAACACGAATGTCAGTGAAGCATACAGAATGATTGCAATGTGGGCAGCGCCAGTTTGGTCTTCTCAAATTTATTTCCACATAATTGTCATAATCAAAGCACTGGGAGTAAAAAGATAAAAGAAGTGATAATAGGGAAAAGCTAATGAAAATTAGAAAGATAAACAATGCTCGTTTTACATGTTCTCAGAATTTTCTGGATCTTCTAGAATATTGACCGGTGGAGCTTTTACATTTTAATTAATGTTTCAAAGTATCGACGCAATAGTATGTATCCCATTAATTTTTGCAGTTCTAGTTTTCTGTAGTTCTCCATTACAGTACACATAATAAACATAATGTAGTCACACTGATAACAAATGGTGGAATTTACAAACGAGGGGGAAGACTACGAGGTAGAACTTACAAAACCATACCTGAATGTGTTTGCATGCGTGGCCTTTGACAGGAGCTTTGATACGAGTCAAGCTGTTGAATGTCAAGAAACATAATAAACCAATGAGATTAAGATCAATAGGTTTCTGCTAATTTCATGATATAGGGGACTATGATAAGAAGATGAAATTAATTTTCTTAAGCAAGGACAATAAGTAATATCACGTTTACCACAAAAAAAAAAAAAAAGTAAGCAATATCACCATGTCATACCTTATGGGACAATTTAATGATATTCGTGATGACCCTTCCATTACCTCAGAATCTATTAAAAGAGAAAACGAAAAAAAATTTGAAACAAAAATTACTTGAAATTCATTTACAAAGAATTACTAAAGGATAAGAACTTTCTAGTACATACCGGAATCAAGTGCAACAACAGCGGGTTGTACATAATCTTGCAAGGCAGGACGGGCAGGAGTTGCGGCCATACTCATAAAGGCGACAATTATTATATAATTGCCTTCACAGTTACAAATGATGTGAGGAGGAGGATGAATTTCAAGCAAAAAATAAATAAAAGAACGCGTACAAACCATTGAACTGGCCTACAGCTTGAAGAAGATTCGTTCCATATTTAAGCACGTGTGACACGTTTGTTGGAACCTGTGGCCCAGAGTCCTGACGAGGACAAAAGAAAAACAGGAAAAACCTTAGTTAGGTCCTAGTCCATAATTCTGCAATACTACTCTTACTTTTATGAAGGCTCAAAATCAAAAACAAACCATGAAAACATTAGTCCGTCCTTCCACTCCATTCCCATTCAGCAGGAAGCTTTAGAAGTCAACCACAAAAGAAATGCTGGTCAGAATAATTTTGAGATAAAAATATAAGGGTCAGGAAGTAGGAATTAATTCATACTTTACTTGTTGAGGACTTATGATACATGAAGATGTCTCTGTATTATCCGTTTGAGCTACAAATAAGCGCTGAGGGAAAACAGGAATTCATGAAACATGAGCAACCAAACGAAACCTAATAAAAATAGTACACTGATCTTGATATTGGGGACTAAGATATGCTTACTACGTCTTCTGGAGAAGAATTTGTATTCTTTATGATTTGAACATCAGTCATATATGCGTCATACCCGGGCTACAACACAGACAAAGATGGAGTATTAAATACTTAAATACCTTCATTGTCAAAAAGTGCATATGTATTAATAAAAAGGGAGTAAAGTCAACCTTGGCACTAAGAAAAGCAAGAATTTGACCCAATCTAATTTGTGGATAAAATCTGCAGGCGAGGATCAATCTCAGCTTACTCAACCACAGAATAGAGGATATTGTGAAAGTTACACACACACACACACACACACCCCCTCCCCAGAACTTTAGTATAGTTATATCACCTCGAAATTATAGCTTCAATGGTTGGCAAGAAACTGCTTGCCTTGGTGTTAATATCTTTTGCATTGCAAAAAGCGCTCCCAATCTCAAATACGAATGGATAATCAAGAAATTAACATGGTACAAACCCATGACCTTGAATAAACAGACAATGACAAGTAACTTAGGAAGATATTTACAAACCTCAATTGCCAGTGCACTAAGCTCAGCACTATCATCGTACGAAAACCATCCCTTCTCGCAGGCATTCTATGGGGGGAAAAGAAATTACTTTTAGTAACTCACATACAAAAGGATTGCAGAAGAATATGACTATTATAAAATTGATATATTGATTACAATAATAGACCATGCCTTATATGGGCATAATAAACTTAATAACCAAGTATTCTTGGTGACCAAGAATATAGTAAACTAATTATGGAAAATAATGATAATAATAATAATATTTAACATCTCCCCTCAAGCTGAAAGTCTTATATCAATAACTTTCAACTTGTTACAAAATAAGCCCAAGCAATAACAAATTAAATGTATCAGACATAGCTCTAGTGTTGGCTTTCCTAAAACCTTATCCGCAGCCACCTGCAATAAGCCTAGGTACGCGCCCACACACACGGTCTCTGCGCCTCCCCCCACCAAAACCCAAAAAAAAAAAAAAAAAGCAGGGATTATATTGAGATAAATGTCCTCACATCGAATATCTAATAAAGTATGATCCAGTTTATATACTTGAGAGGCCTCTCCACTTATCGCCAATTGGTTTTAAGTTGGATGTTTCAGTAAAGATAACCAAATTATCAATCAAACTAACGCCAACGCCTTATGAAAGGCATTGACTGGATTTTTAAAAACAAAAATATAAAATAAAAAACTTAAACGCAAACAAGAATTAAGAATTAAGAATCCTCAAGCAAGTAACAAAACATAAACTGCCTTAAATCTGAACAATCAGTTGCACAAAAAATCCCAATGCATGTCAAATAACATTTATTGCAATTCGAAATTTAAATCATATAATAGCAACATGAACTTTTTCAATCACCTAAAAGATAGAAAAATAAAGAGTATGTTCAAGGAATACCTTTACAGATAACATTAGCACCATGATTGCTGCTTGCAATATGGAGTCATTTCTGCGTTGACACACCTACAACCCATACAAAGAGGCTAACTGATCAATATTACATAAAATAGAAAACTTCAATAAATTTTTGGAAGCCATGACTTTTTTTATGAAAACCAGAAAAACCCAATAATATGAGATGGAAATCATTATTATAAATCACCTTCTTCAACAATACAGGCAGCCCTTGGACACTTCTTGGAACTTCACTGTTCATAATGGCATAATCAATACCTCTGTATTTGGCAAAGTACATCCAGTTAGCTGCAATGAGCATATTTATACATAATGACATTGACAACGAAAATTAGGTGCCACTATGATCAAATTTACGTAACAATATACATAAGAATCAGAGATAGCACCTAGAATCATATCCGATATCTCAATTATTTCTTCTTTTTTAAATAATAATTTATTCCACTAGTCTTTCTACTTTCTTAGATAATAATTTGATTAATTTCTTCCAGTTTTTTAATCTCAGTATAAGATAATATTCATAGGTAGATCAACAATAAACCAAATAAATGGAAACAAGATAAACATGGCATAAATTTGCAATATGAACCACATATATATAAGTAAAAAATTATCTCTAGAGGCACCAAGTGGGGGTGCCATCCATGTACGATAGAATAAAAAAGAATAGGGAAATTTATGTTAATCTCCTTGTAACGTTCACTGTTATTAACAAAGAGTTTATAACAATAATCCTTGTAAAGTATTATCATAAGTTCCTAAGAACAACTATACATTCCTATATGCAGTCAGGCCATTTGATGTCGCCACTTAATATTTCCCATAACTAAACAAAGTTACAATACTTTTTTCCCAAAATAAACTTCATAAATGAACATTACAAAGAGATTAGCAAATAAACCCAGTCCAAACCGTGAGCCCGAAACGAAAAGATTAAATCACTATATGACACAATAAGTCATCATTTTGCAGAATAAACCATAAGTAATGGCTTGGTATCAGTATATCTCCCTTTGCTTCCTGTGTATAAACTTGTCTCAGTTCGTCTATACACTGTTATGCAGTCTCTCAATTTTTTTCATTTTATATAACTAATATTTACTTATAACAAAAGATGTCTACCTATTATTATGATGATGATGATTTATGATCAACAACCTAGACGGGAATCAATAAGATTTTCTTTTTAATTACAGTGGACCTGCAGCCACCACCATGGGGAAAATCAATAAGTATTAGATCACTCCTCCTGTCCTGACTCAATCCACCAACAAAAACTTCTCATACAGCACCATAACATTTTTAACAAGTCATAGTTGAACAAAACATAAATAATTGACTTTGAAAAATGGAAGAATAACTAATAAACTCATAGAAATACAATTCAAAGTAAAATGGCTCAAATCCACCAATTAGTGAAGAATAAAACTTTCAAGGACGGGGTGATGAATCGGAAAAAATAAAATGCCAACCATCGATAGGCATGTTTACATATGAGGATTTAATGCAGAAGCACCTGGAAAGTGATACACAAAGCTTAAAGAAGTAGATCCTATTGTATTCTGCTGAAGATAGGCATTGGCGGAGAATACAAATGTGATCACGAAACATTGCCTCAATACTATCACATTCTGTAGTCTCAGCCTTAGTTATCGTTACGTTCTCCATCCCACTCACCTCGCCTCTCTCTCTATCTCCACAGCTGCCCCAGTCTGGACAATTTATAAGTATTTAGAAGTACAAATTTTAAAATTAGAAAATTATATTAATTTCTTTCCTAATATATTCTAGCTGTTTTACTAGTTTTTATTGTAGAGAGAGGGCATCTTTTAGGTTTCCAAGAATAATGTTTGTGGGGAGTGACCTGAACAGAAATTGTTCCAGGTTTTTTAAGGAGTGTAAGGTCACTAACAGAAACTGAATCAAGTTAGAATTCGAATGGATCTTTTTCCTTTCCTGATCAAATGCATTTTTTTCATTTCATCATTTTAAAAGAAAAAATTTATAAGTTAAAGCAGGTTGCTGTTAGACCAGTCTGTACAAGATCCCAAGGTCTGGCCATCTAGATTTGCAAGAAATCAATAATCCAAGAAAAGTAACAAAATCAAACAATTTGAGTAATTCCTATATGGTAATAGAAAAAAGATCAAATATTAAAAATAGAAAGATATTTCTAGATTTAACACGAACGGGATTAACACTTGCATTACGAACAAGGTTTTTGAATTTTCATATCTTCTCTATTACCATTTAATCATTTATTATGTGTGTCCTACCAGTTGTGTACAAAGAATTACTCTGTCTATTTTTTTAATATTTGAAAATCAATCAATATCTTTTAGGAAGATCTGATTAGGTATTTACCATATAGGTGCTATATTAGGATGTTTCCTTTTATGCTATCATGAAAATGAAGCAATTCCTTTTATGGAGATCTTATTATGGTTATTATAAAGGACATTTCCTTTGTTATTTTAGCCTAAAAATCAAGCAATATTTTTGCATAGTAAGTAACTAATATTAGGATGTTTCCAATTTTACGTCATCTTAAGAGTCAAGCAATATCTTTTGCTTGGTAATTAACTATTTCTATGTTCATCGTATCTTTCCTTAATGTACTAATATTTATTTGAATACTAAGTGGAAAACCAGAATTGGATCATTATAATTTTGATTTTGGTACACACTTCGAACATATGTAAAAAATCAGACTGAGTCGATAAATCAAGCATTATTCTTTGTTACTCTTAAGGTCCAATAGGACCAGTTGGTTCGTTTTGCTATTCATCTTCCTTTTAAGACACTTCTCTATCTCCATCCCCCTCTCCCATCTTTGGTCAAGGATGAGTATCACCATAGTCAAGTTCCTCAGCTTTTCCTCTATAAGAAAAAATCTACATTTACTCAATGGCATTATGATCAGACAACAAAATAGTTGGATTTAACTCATCTAGTTGAATAAAGTCTACTTCGTGAAATTTCCAGAGTATCTCCATGACTTATTTACCATATAAAACAATACAATAGAAATGGTAAAAATATAACCTGTAAATGACAACCGAATTCAGATTCACAACTTAAGGTATCTCCAAACTTAAGTTGAAAACCTATATAGACTTCTGGACTTAAGCAAATGAAAACATTAGCTTAAGCCACCAACAAATACAAGAGTAAAGTATAGCAATCCACAAATTCATTTACATTCACTTGAACACAAATATTGACAAAATCCATTAAACAAAACTAAAATTCAAGTAAAAGAGTGAACCTAATAAGACGGAATCCATTAACCAAAATTGTCAAGTAAAAGAACGAATCTAATAATCAAATTGAAAGAAATATACATATGTATGATAGTAGTCCCTTTGTTCCAAAACAAGATATATATATATATATATATATATATATATATATTCTCATTTTAAAGTCAAGGAGACAGGAAATGAGCGATTAAGCACATTCTCCTCTAATAGGATGAGCATGATTATCAAAATGACGTTGTTTGATTAAGTAATACGCCCCAAATACAGTGAAACGATGTAGTATAAGTGCCCCTAATATAGAATGACATCATTCTAATAAACCGTGCTCGTCTAGTAGGATGAGCACATGCATTCCCCGTTTTCTCATTCGTGAATACCAAATTCAAAATCAGTTTGAATTTATTTAATTTTAGTACAAACAATAATAACTATTGTAAACTAAGAAATACTACTACTAATATTTGTTAATTACCAAACGTAACTTAATCCATAACAATTTAGAACTGCAGAATTTCACAAATTAATTTGCAAACGTCAAAAATTTATCTCTAATTTTGGAACTGAGGTATATAAATATATTCATTTGCATTCACTAAACAAAAATATAGACAAAATCCATTACATAATGCAAGTAAAACAAATGAAATATATCTGTGTGTGTGTGTGTGTGTGTGTGTGTGTGTGTGTGTATAAAGAAGAAACGAAGTAAAATGAAAAAAAAAAAAAAAAGGACCTGGCGAGCTGAATGCATAAATTGCAGAACTGGGCATTATTAATTTGCTCCGTACTGCTAACGAGTCTAGCTAATCGGTCGGCCAAGGACGTTATAAGAAGCGAGATTACCATATTCCAAGTTACCGTGTTCCCTCCGCTCACAGGCGCTGAACTTAACACCGGTCCGGCCAGGCCATCCGCGGCTGGCTCTCTCTCACTATTTCACTGTCCATGAACAGTGACGGTGGCGGTGATGGTGACAATGAAAATGGGAGACTTGAGGCTTTAGCGAGGATTCGTCGAGTCGGTTTCTAATAATAATTCACTCCCGTATGGGGGAGCACTTTCCCACATTTTACTTTTGGGGAATACACTTTTGAAATTGAGAGAGAATTTGAGGACACCGAATGTGCCACATACCCATTAAACAGTGTAGACATCTTACAGGCCCTGTAAAATATCTACGAAAGTCTAATCAGAAACTGATTTTACACACACTGTGCCTTTAAATTCAAAATTTCTTGTCAATTACATATAAAAGAATTTCTAGAATAATTTTCCACATAATTTTAAAATATATTTTTACCTTTATATGTTGAATAATTAAAAACATAAAAATAAACACTCTGTTTTTTAGTTTTTTTGATAAAGAATCTTTATAATTTTAAAGTTAAGAAAACTTGAGAAAGGAAATGATATGAGACAAATATTCATCATGTGAGTTTATTAAAAAAAAATATAGTACATGTCTCATCTTATGTTTATGAGTTAGATAAAGAAAATATATTATAGTATATTATTAATATTGTGCCCTAGTATATTAATTGAAAATTAATTTTTTTATTAATTGTAAGAAAAATTAACTATCCAAATATTCTATTTAAATTGAATCTCATAGTACCTCAACTTTTGAAAATCAAATTTATTCCTAGAGATATATCATTTAGTATATACACAAACATATTGTCAAGAATAAAAATATATATATATATATATATAGTGTAAATATTATATTATCAAAACTAATTTAACACATTATTATTATTATTATTATTTTAATTTAGTTATCATGTTTATAAATTGGACATGACAAATTTTAATCTAAAAGTATACAACATGTAGTTGATTAAATGAAAATGACTAAATTTTAAAAAAAATGTAAACTCAAAATAGGTTTTAGTTATGTACTATAAGTTATTTGCTATTTTTTAAGTTTTGATATTAGATCTGGTATAAATTGGAAAAAAAATAAAATTTTATTTAGTATAATTATTGTGTAATCTAGCTTTATATTTTATTTATCTATTTTAAAGAAAAATAATTTTTTTGTTGTATTATAATATGGAATACGCAATAAAAATAGATGGAGAGAGGAAGAACCAATCTTCAAGAAAGAAGGTGAATCAAGATTTTAAATTAAGTTATAAGGTATATAATTGTCAAAATATTTAATGAGTGATTAATAAGTACAATTATGACATAAAGGAAAGTTACAATAAGTTCTTTTTTCTTTCCTTGCAAATCCGGCCAATTTGGCTAGGAAAATTTCTCAAGAAAATTGACCAAACTTTTTTTACGTTTTCTTTAGTTTTCCAAACTTAAAAATCTCACAAACATAGGATTTCTCAAGAAAATTATAATTTTCCTTAATTTTCGTATCATTTTCTTAGTTTTGAAAATTTACCAACAAGGTGTAATAAAATAACACTTACCTAAGACTCAAACCTTTTAAGTGTATGGCCTCATTTTCAACCACTTAGGAATATCCAATCAGACTCAAACCAGCCACACTAACTCACCCAATTCAAATAAATTTGGGTCTAGACAACATAGGTCTAATCCAAGTCCAACCCTACAGTTAATTAGTCCTAGGTTGGTTTCAAATTTTTGGACCTGTGAAAATAATCCACCCTAAAATCGACATGGTCATGAATAGACCTGACAAAGTTAGCCCATTATTTACTTTTTTTGAGAAATTAATATTTTAATTATATATATATATATATATATATATATATATATATTTAACTATAAAATTTGTCAATGTGATAACATCTTTTGTCGTTTGTTTTCCTATCAAATCACCAAGAATATTGGTGGGGTGTTTGCTCTAAACCATCTTTTTCTTATTAGCAATACAGTACGAACTAATATTATTTTTTTTACACAAAACGGAATAATAATAATTTGAATCAGATCAGTTGTCTAACATATCTGAATTTTATAGTATTCCATTGCGTATAAATCAATTTCATACATCTAATTTACACAATTTAGCAGTAAGCCATTGTAGCAAACCATAATGTTATGACTTACGACTATAAATAGCCCTAACAATAGTGTTCATCAGGAGCACTGGTGCTCCATCAAAAAGTAAAGAGTGCATAATAGACTTCAATTTGGCAAATGTTCATTGGAAGGCCTTCCTACTTCGACATTTGAACTGCACGATGGACCAATGCACCATATCAGCCGGTAATGACTAGTAGTTCTTAATTTGGTATTAACATCTACTTAATTTTCTTTAATATTTGTCCTTACCACCTACTTTTTTTTTTAAACTAGGAAAATATTACGCGCTTCGTTTATGATATTTATAATAATTTTGTTAGTCTATCTTTTTCAAGTGAACAAAGCAAAATATAAAAAAAATTAAAAACAAAAAAAAGAGAAAAGTTTACGGCCCACCTAGCCCGCCTTGGGCTAGGCCTGGGCTTACATTTATGGGCCATAAAAAAACCTTACTCCAAATCAATGGAGATTTCTCAAGTAATTTTGAATGTGCATCATTGGATAATCTTTTAACCTCCTGCATCTCTTCTTGGAATTGAGCTTCATGATTGACCATTCATGCAGCCCAGAATGTTTTCTTTAGAGTCAAAGCCTTATTTTGTTGATCAGTCATAGTTGTCCACCCCGTCCCAGCACCACCATTTAAATCATCTTTTAGAAGCCCCAAAAACACAACTATCATAATTCTCACTTTCTACCACAGTCCAAGCAATAGGGAACATTTGCTTATGTCCGTCTCTTCCCACAACTGCTAATAGTTAACCGCCAACCACAGTTTTAAACACCCATCCAACCCAATAATAGGTCTACACCCAACTAACCACCCTTTCTTCAATACATCTAGACATATATATATAACCTTTTTAGGTAGGGTTGTGGGGTATTAGGGTTTAACCTGTCGGGTAATATATCAACAGTGTTGCATACTATTTACTAAAGTTGTTCCATAATTCCAAACCTTGGCATAATAGTCTATCAACAATTCCCAAACATTCCTCAATGCCAATGATCTAACCCTACCACACTTCATAAGGGTAACATCCAACTTTATCTTCTCTTTAATTTTATCTTTCATATCCTTTAATTTCCATTAGGATTTTTTCTAATCCTATTTCCATAAAACTTTGCTAGAAACTTGACACTTCCTTTTTTATTTTTGAACACCCTACCACAAGTATGATATTTCTCATATGTCTTCACTTGGACTGTCTCCATGTCATCTATTTTGCTTGCCTACAACTGCCATTTATAAATCCCTTTACACCTTAATTGCCATCCTTTTCCAGCATTAACCACATACCTAACATCTTTTCCCTTACCTATGGAATAACCTCTAGTTGTTTATTTAAATTCTTGAGAATTAGTAAACTGCATCCCAACACAAAATTCAATATGTTTTCTTTTTGTGTTAGGATCAACCATTGTGGGCCCTGATATTGAACTTATTCATGTACTTCTTCAGTCACTTGCTCTTCATCACTATCCTCAAATGGGCTATGCAAGAGATCATCATCCTCTTGCTCAGATTGCCACTGTCCTTCACTGTCATCACTATCATCAGTATCATCTTCACTATTAGAAACAGATTCATCAGATGTATCTTCTTCATCATTTTGACCCTGTTTTTAGTAGCTTCTTGCTTATTCTTAGCTCCATGATTAGCATCATCATCATCAGCATTATCATCATCAAATATGGGCTCAGTTGCAGTGGCATCATCATGATCATCTTGTGTGCCCCCCTCCCATTTTTCATTTGAGCAACATAATCTTTAAAAATTTTCCTCACATCTGTATATTCTTCATCTGAGCATTCATCATCATTTGGGTCTTCACCATCATTTGCATTATCATCGGTTTCGTCATTATCTGAGTCCAAGTTAACTTCATTTGCAGGATTCTTAACATGAGGATTCTCACTTACATTTCCATCATTTGCAAGATTCTCATCAGGATTGTAAGATGTGGGTGGGGTTCCTTAATTAGCAACTTATTCAACTAGTCATCTAGATAACCCCCTGGTAATGTATGATTTACATAAAACTCAATAGCTCCCCCTTTCTTAGATGTCTCAATAATTGACTTAATCTCAGCATCATCATAGACCTACCTCAAACATGTATCAATTTTTGTACCATTTTTTTAAAAATATATCGCTGAGTCCTTGTGAAATTTGAAGATATGTGCCCACTCTTGAATGGTTCTTGTGCATAGAAAATCTACATCTACACCAAATTGATGACTCAAGCCATTTGCATAATGTGGCACTGGATCATTACGAAACTCTCCCCATAATACAAAATAAATTGAACCAGGACACTGTGACAAAACGAAAAAAAAAAAGTATTATTAATAGCACATGAGAGCACATGGAAATGAAATAATACATTTGTTATGACAAAAAGGCAGATGCTTTATGACAGAACTCGACAGATTGGGGAACCCACTTATTTTATAAAGAGACAAGCAGACAAATTAAAGAATATATGAATAAAGTAGACGCCTTTATGCAATAAAGTAGCTGCCTTTTTTCATACACAATTGGAGAAAACGACATATTGATCGGGATTCAGTGCAAGTGTATACCAATCAAATTAGAGTATAAAATATATTAATCCCACAGAGAATTGTAATTTACTAATTATGTACCACTTATATAATTATTCACTTGTCTAACCAACTAATAAGGATTGGATTTTTATATAATTAATCTACTAAATTAATTAAAAAAAATCTAAATTATAGTTTTAAGCAAAATAAGAAAGAATGTTAAGATTTCGATTTCACCTACCCATTCATAATCAAACCAATCGATTTATCATGCAAGTT
>JAUMHB010067033.1:0-10614 GCA_032359685.1 Pittosporum tobira | reverse complement strand
CAAAATCAGTCCATTGTGAGTATTACTATGGCTTGTAATAATCCCAATAAAAGGCCTAACTACTCTATGGGCTCTCTTATTCCTGTAGACAAGGCCGAAAACAAATGGGTCTTCTTGTTTGGTACCCGTGCTGGATTTTGTTCCACAATTAATGATAGATTTTTAATTTTGAATAATAAAATAATATAAAATTCTCAATATAGTTTTGCATATGTATTGTGCTAGTATGTTTGCTACATTTTGTATATTACAATTTATTTGATAATTTTGTGTATGAAAAATTAGACATTTTGTATATTGATGCTTAGTTTTAATAAAAAGAATTTGATTTAATTGTGTCCAATAGAATATTAAATTAAAAGTTGAATTTAGTGACAATAAAGTGTAACTTGAAACAAATTTGTCAATGCACAATCGAAAAATTAAAATTATTTTACACCAAAATTGATGAAATTTGCCACTAAACATCCACAAATTTATGGCAACATTTTGTTTACCATTGAATAGTGAATATATGTGACAATTAAAGCAATTATTGTGGCAATTTTATATCTAATTTAAGGCTCCCCCTTTAGACCAAATGAATATTTCTTCCATATTATGTATACATATTATGACAATATGTATATATACACACACTAATTCATCAAAAATCCAGGTGGACTCCTTAATTAAGGTAGCTCTGCAATATAACAAAATTTATATAATTACTTATTTTTTTTGTGTTCATAATCCAACTGATGACCATATCGCTCCCCAGTCCCAACCATAAAATAAAGAGTTGATTAGGAGGAGGAGAACTCATTAATGATCAGCAATTAAATTGTTTTTAACAGAGAACGGCCTAGATCAATCTCTTACACAAATTATACTTCTCCAATTTGGTTAGTTTTTACAAAATCTAAAATTTTACTCGACGAAAATGATTTATGGGAGAGAAAGTTTATAGAGTTTTGTTGAACTCGACAGCATTCGACCCAATTATGTGACCTGACGGGTCATACTCTATACATATCTACACAACTCACCAATAGCATATCACTACCTGTTAACATGATTGCACCAACTACTCTCAAGCAACCAAGTGGGAAAAGGAAAAAATGTAAATATACCCGAACCATCAACAACTAAATAAAAAATTCCTTGCAATATTATTTTATTTTAATTTTATTTTGATAGATTATATTATTAAAGGTGGATGAGGTGATATAAAATCTGACCTTTACCTTACAAAAAGTATGTCACACGGAGGAATATATTCGAAATATAGTAAATCATAATATGATTTCCATCAACTCCTATATGGGATTCAATCCCTAGTTTTAGCATTAAGAGATACCCCTTGAGCTAGAACTCGTTCGTATTGTATAGTTTATTTAACTTTACAATCATGCATCATCATAACTGTAGCCATGGGGTTAAAGAAAAACAACATACATAAGGAACAAAAGACCAGTTAGGTTTCTAAGCAAGAACCTACTTCTCTCATAGGCGAAGAGTAGGTACCGCAAGCAGGTGATTTACTCTTGGCATTGTTATGCCAAATTTTTCACCCATATCCAACTCAGTAGCTGACATGCCATTAGGTAACTCCCAGTCAAAGCAATGCACCATCTGCGCCACGACCAATTTAATGTTAATTAACCCTAAATGCACCCCTGCACACCCTCTTCGGCCAGAACCAAATGGTATAAACTGAAAATTACGTCCACGAAAATCTATATTGCTTCCAATGAACCTCTCCGGGAGGAATTCTTCAACATTTTCAGACCACAAATTAGGATCGTGCCCTAATCCCCAACTGTTGAATATAATGCGCGACTTTTTTGGTATGTAATACCCATCGATCACAATGTCCTCCATAGATTCATGAGGAATCAATAGTGGTGCAACCGGATATAGCCTCAAACTTTCTTTAACTATCATGTCTAAGTATTCTAACTTGGGCAGATAAAATTCTTCCACCATTTTGTTATCTCCCATCAAGGTCTTAAGTTCTTCCTGAAGTCGTTTCATCACCCTCGGGTGCCTTACGAGTTCTGACATGATCCATTCGATTGCAGTCTGGGAGGTATCAATTACCCCGAATATCATATCAAGTATGATTGCTTTCATATTTCGTCTATTGATTGTGTCGGATAATTGATCATGGGTACTTGTACAATTGTTTTTCAAAGATAGAAGCACATCAACAAAATCCATATCCAACCTTTTATGCTTAGTACTAGTATCGTCATGTTCATGCTCGTCGATGATAATCTCCAAAATTTCGTCAACAGCCTTGCTCGCTATCTTGCATCGTCGAACCAATCCCTGAAGAAAATTTAAAACGTTAGTAAGCTTTAAAAACTCAAATATTTAAGTCTAAACCCTATATTTCCTTTTCTTTTTTCTTTTTTTTTTTTTCACTTAAAACCTTTCCAATCACCAAAGGTCAACAGCTGGGAATGATGTAAATTTTCCCCAGAAGTAACTCGAAGTCAACAATTATTGCATATTGTGTACTCCTCGCCAAGAATCGAGACTTGTCTTCCATCTTTTGACTTCGAAATTTTTAAAATGAAAATTATAGAATTTTTTGCTAATAACAAATACTTCGTATATTAATAGCAAATAGACATTAATTATGAGCCAAACCAACCTCATCTCTACTAACCTTACTTAAATTTCACCACTTAATTAAACACCTTACGTATAATATAAATAGCAGCTAGATGCTAAATTATTCCTCGGGCAAAGATCAATGAGCTGCTTCGAATTTATACAGATCTAAAACTCTGCCCTTTCCAGAATAAATCAAATTTATGTACGTTTCTGATAAATCTTGAGTTAAAGAAAAAGGACATTGATAAGGCTTGTTCCGTACATCTTATTTCAGAATTACTTATATCTTATTTGTTAATTAAAATGTGTTATGAGCTTAAAAAAAACATATATTGACTAAATTTTAAAAATAAGTTGATAATATTGTCATATTTAACCTAAAACTTTTTAAAATTAACAAAAAATAACTAATTTTAAAATAATTGATTTTTGAAAATAAGCCGTAATCAATTTAAATAATTGATATCAAACAAGTCCACAAGTTAAAGTCTAAACAAACAGTACAGAGATTAACTTGGAAGACCGGACAAAATAATAATAATAATAATAATAATAATAATAATAATAATAAATACTCTGTAACTTGAATAAGAATTTTTAGAAGAACGTTTGAAACTAACAAAACCCTTCGTGCAAATAGAAAAGGAGAAAACGAAATCTAAGCTTTCTCAATTATCCACAATAATTCAATAGACAACTCAAGAAATCCTAATTTATATTACAAAATCGTTTGAATATCTAAGTTGAAAGACATACTTGGAGGTCAAATGGTTGTAGGAAGGGCACATAGTCCGCTATATTGAAAGTTCCCACAACATCAGCAAGCTCATGAATTATCCAACTGAGGTCAAATCTCTCATCATTACTTTTCCCAAATAACATCCGCCACGTCATGTCCTCGATCAACTCTCCCACGTTCCCGCTAACATCCACCACCTCATGTGCCGCCGCAGATTCTCTTAGCTTCTTCACAAACAACCCTAACTCCTCCCTTCTCATCCCCGCCAACGAATCAATCTTTGTGGTACTTAAAAGCTCAAGTGTACAAAATTTCCTAACGTTACGCCAATACGGACCATATTCCGTAAAGGCCAACCCCTTTCTCCCATAAGATAAGAACTCCGCGGCTCGAGTTAAGGGACGGCTAGAAAAAACGGTGTCATGTGTCTTGAGGAAAAGCTCGGCAGCTGCCGGAGACGAGACTATGATTGTTGGAACATTGCCTAGGCGTAAGGACATGATGGGGCCATATTTTTTGGACAGTTTATAGAGGGTGCGGTGGGGGAGGTTTCCCAACATGTGGAGGTTACCTATGATTGGTAGGCCTCGCGGACCTGGTGGCAGTTTGTGCGGCAGCGTGACAGTCTTTCGCCGGAGACAGATGAACCACCACCAGGTGGCGCCTAGAATGACTAATAGGATAGGAAATGTTAAGGGAGACATTTTGGTTCTTGGCTTAGCGTCTCAATGAAGATGTGTACGTCGAATAGATGGTAGCAGTGCACTTTTGGTGAGCTTTGAGGAGTTTTTGCACCGAAAGGTTTTATAGAGAAAAAAATGGCTTCTAGGAGTTTACAAAGTCAAAGTTGTGAGCGAAACAATGTTAAATGCAAATCATATCATCAAACTGAGTTAATATCACTGTTTATACGAAATATGAGAGAAAAGTGATTTTTACACATTTTTCCTTTTTAATTTTAAGTGTATAATATGATACTATGTTAACTTAATGACATGATATGTGGATAGAACTAACAAAATTGATGATAATTCAATGGATATTTAAAATCATCTAGTGTTAAATGGATATGAATTGAAATTATATAGAGAAGTTCATAAATAATTTTATAAATTAAGTGGATTTAATTGGATGGTTAGTGGTTAAATTAATTAACATATTGTAATTATATGTGTAGCTATATGTGTAGTTGTACACTTGTAATTTATAAGTAACTTGCGTAATCATCAATTCAAGAGAATACTAACTTAACAAAATGAGTATTCATTAGAGTCATCTTGCAACAAGTTGCTGTCACGTAGTGTTTTTCTATAAGCAATTTTATTTTTCTTTTCATTTGCTTCTTCTTCATACATTTTCAATACTTAAATCCATTTGGAATTATAAAACTTTTATACCATTAAATCCGCGATGTTCAGAGTTTTCTAACAAGGGGGTTACATAGGTTATCCATACCCATCATTATCCATATATATTCATCTATTTTTCAATTATGTAAAATTTTATCCATTTTAATCAAATCTAAATAAACTAAAATCTAAATTCATCTTTAATCATCAGTTTGCGAGGACTATACGTGAAAGATTTGATACATCATAATCAGTCAATTTTGTTGGGGGCCGGGCAGGTGCATGGAGAGTATACCTACAATTAGTCAATCATCTACGGTATGATTAAAGGAAGCCCACATACTCTGACATACTGTGAAAGGGGCCGAAAGGTCAAAAGAGGTCCATTTACTTCATCTTCTTTCTAAACCCCCAGTACAAGTTCGTACAACCATAGCTCACGTAACAGCCACTCCAGTCATAGGTGTGCCCCAATTTCTTCGTTTTTTCTCTTAAAACATTTTACCTCTTAAGAAACTACAGTAGTATTATTGATATTGCTGAAAGTTTTTGTGATTTGAATTTTTTTTTAACAATCTGTTTGTTTAATAAAGTCATCGTGCCAAGTGCTATGCTACGGAATTTTGAATTATGGATTATCATGGAGAGCTGATGGAACCAGTTCTTATTGTGTTTCAAGTTTGCTTGTTTTTATTATTGTTTTAAAAACTCAAAATATTGTTGTTATTGGCATCCAAGAGACCCTTGCACCCTCGGTCGTTGCAGTTAACCAAAGAGAGTCACTTGAATTTTATTTTATTTTAAACTATTAAATTGACATCACAATTTAAATTTTAAGATATCACAAATCGACTATAAACAATGAGAAATGTGACTAATTAAGCAAGTGGAGATTTTAGTTTGCCAAATTGATTGGTTTATCATAATTGTTCTAACGGGAGTCTCGGTTATTCTTCACCTTGTTTGAACATGAAACTTATACACTCGACCAAACATGTATGTACCAGATTGTTTAGTATTTAGTGATAGTTATATTGACTAATTACATTTATCATGTGATTATGCTGAAAGAAAGTCAATATACTTTTTTTTTTTCATCAATATTAACATTAATTCTTTGCAACTCATTGACAATTGAATTAAATCACTAAGATGAACTTTCAAATATGTATCTTTTGTTATATGCAATGTCTAGAGACGTTTCAGTCAAAATATATTCGTGAGTGATTTGGTTAAACACAATGCAATTATCTCTGTCATAAACTTCTGCAGAACGTCATTTGACAGATGCAACAAAATTGTGGAAAATGTCGTCTCATCTAAGTTTCCCAATATGAATCGGACATAGGCTTGATAGCCAGCCAATCTGCATCAGATACATTCAGTTCTCAGTCTTCACTAGCTTTATAGTTAAGGCTTTCTTCAAACTATGGTGCATCAGATATATTCATACGAATTTGCTACAAAAAGAAATTGCTTTTCCAATCAACCTTGTCCATATTTAATTTTGTTAATGAACTCGAAGCCATAGAGCAATGTATATGCACACACTAACTCCTCAAAAGTTCGGGTGGGTGATCAGTGCTTTTTATATACATATTTTCTTATGTTTATTATCTTGATTTATTATAAAATGCATGGATTGGACTTATATATCCTTCTTTGGGCTAACAAATCATCAATCCAAGGGATTAGATATGTTTTATTGTTATTGGGCTTACAATGCAAAGAATTGAGCTTGAAAATGGGCTATTTTCGGAGAAAAATCGAAATTTAACCTAATCCCGGACAAACAAGAATTGTCTAGAATCGAAGCAGAAGCAAAAACCAAAGTCCTGAGGGCCTTACGGCCATAAGCCAACCCTTAAGATAGCTTACGGCCGTAAGGCAGGCTGTAAGAGAGGCCGTGCAGTTTTTCTCGAATTCTGTTGACTTTTCCGGAAAGTTTTGACTTACGCAATTTTGGACTTTTCTAAAGAGTTGAACTTGGACTGAAAGACAAAAAACCTAATTTTAGTCGACTTATGATTAGTTCCAAGGTTGAAAGCTATAAATACCCCCTCCTATCTCAGATTTCCAAATCTTGACTTTGACGAATCAAAGAACACAAAGAAGAGGAGCTCAAGGAGGCAGAGACCGAAAGGCTATCCATGACATATTTCCGCCGACTTCTCTATGGGTTTTTCTTTCTTTTTCTTTGATTTCTATAATTTAAATATGTTCTAAACACTCTTGTACTAAGACTAGATGGATCTTGCCAAGAGTAATTAAATTTATTATTTTTATCATGCGTTTTATGGATTTGTTTATTGTGAGACATGTCTTATGAGTTTAATGCTTCTAAATAATTAGCTACTATTCAGATGATCTTTTGTCAGATAATTGAAGGACCGAGAGGTGAAGATTAGTGAGTGCAAATTGAGATATAACCATAGGTTAAACTTTGCTAGAGATAGTTTAAGGTGACTTGTGCGGTTTCGGTAATAATTATACTTAGGTTAATGAATCCGGGAATTTCCAAACAACTTAATATTTTTCAAATTATTTAAATCTTGCATGGAGGCTGTAGGACTGATAAGTTGAATTAGGGATGTTACACCTAGAGATAAGGTATCTATCTAAAATTGAAAAATTCTACTATCACAACAGATAAATTCTATAACTTGCATGGTAAATCAATTGGCTTTAATTATGAATGAGTAGGTGAAATCAAAATCTTAGCATTCTTTCTTATTTTATTTTAAACACTAATTTAGATTTGTTTAGAAATTAGTTTAATAGTAAAAATAAAATCTTTATTAATTGGTTAGATTAGTGAAGAATTATCTAAGTGGTACATAGTTGGTAAATTACAATTCGTCGTGGAATCGATAACTTTTTATATTATAGTGTACACTTGCACTTTTCACCAACCAAGTTTTTGCCGTTGTCGGGAACTAATTATATACAATTATTATCAAAATTAAAAATTCTTTTTTTAGCCTAATTTTTTTTATTTCTTTTATTACTTTGTTTGCTTATGTAGACTTGATTTCTTAGGTTTAGGTTCAGTGCATGCTACAAAGGAGTCAAGGCGGAGACCTAGCAAACTTTGATCTGGATACCGCAAGGACTTTACAAAGGCGATTGAGGGAAAAGAGTCTGGTTTAAAGGAATCTAATTTCAACCCTTTGATTCTACAGAAACAACCGAAGAAGTAGAAAACTACACAATGCAGGGAGACAAAGAAGAGAACGTGATGCCGAAGAAGACGATGGGCGAGTTTGCCATGCCTTCATTCCAGGATTGCTCTTCAAGCATAGCAAAGCCTGCAATCTGAGCAAATACTTTTGAACTCAAACCAGGGCAATTTCATGGGCTGTCGAACGAAGATCCAAATCTCCACATACATAATTTCCTCTAGATTTGTGACACAATCAAATTTAATGGAGTCTCGGACGATGCAATAAGGCTCAAGTTATTTCCATTCTCTTTACGTGATAAATCTAAATCATGGTTAACCTCACTAACTGCAGGTTCTATCACCAATTGGGAGGAGATGGCTCAAAAAATTTTAAGCCGATATTTCCCTTCTTCCAAGTCAGCCAAGATGTAGAACAACATTACCACCTTCATACAACTAGATGGAAAATCCTTATATGAAGAGTGGGAGAGATTCAAGGAATTGATCAGAAAATTTCCACATCACGGTTTGTCGGTCTGAATACAAGTACAAACATTCTACAATGGAATACATCCAACCTTGCGAAGTATGATAGATGCTGTGGCTGGTGGTAGTATTAACCACAAATCACCTGAAGAAGCCTTCGCAATGATGGAGGAGATGGCTGCCAATAGTTATCAATGGCCATTTGAGAGATTCCTACCGAAGAGGGCAGCTGGAGTGCATGAAGTGGACACCATCACGGCACTGAATGTGAAGATAGATGTGCTTACAAGGACAATAAACTCCCAGAAAAATAATGTTTCCAAGATCCAGGGAGTTTCATGCAACTTTTGTGGTGGAGATCATGCGAGCAATGATTGCCAAGTCGGTAACATTTTTGCTACTAATAATGTTAACTATGTTTCAAATTTTGGCAGATCACAGAATAATCCATACTCGAACACGTACAACTCGAGGTGTACAAATTATCCTAATCTACAGTGGGGTGGATAGAATCAAGCTACGAGACAACCTCCTCCATAGAATATGGAGAAACCTCATTCGCATTTGGAGGATATGATAGCTAAGTTGGCCCAAACAGTTGAAGAAGCCTGAAGAACACTAACGCATGAATCAAGCACACAAAGGTCACCGTTAGAAACATTGAAAAGTAGGTGGGCCAACTAGTGCAACAATTGGCGATGAGACCTCAGGGTTTTTTACTGAGTAACATCAAGAAAAATCCAATGAATCAAGCAAAAGTCATCACGCTAAGAAGTGGTAAAGAACTTAATGAGGCAGAAAAAAAGACTAATAAAGAACAAGGAGAGAAGACTGAGGAAGACCAAGAGCAGACACACGTTCAATCCTCATCTTCTGCGAAAGAAAAGAATGAGTCACCCTAGAATCCCTACACTCCTCCAATTTCATACCTAGGGAGACTTATCAAGAAGAATCGAAATTTAGCCCGGTTTTCCAAATTTATTGAAGCATTCAAGAAACTTTATATCAACCTTCCTTTGGTTGACCTTCTCACACAGATGTCGAATTATGCGAAGTTCTTGAAAGATATACTTTCAAATGAAAAGAAATTGGACAATGGTGTGACCGTAAAGCTGAACGAATAGTATTTTGCTATCTTACAGAATAAGCTACTGCCAAAAATAAAAGATCCACGGAGCTTTACTAATCTTTACCAAATAGGTGGTGTACAGTTTGGCAAGGCATTATGCGATTTAGGAGCAAGTATTAATCTAATGTCGTATCCGATCTACATTAAACTTAGGGTTGGAGAGATCAAGGACACTACAGTATCCCTCCAGTTAGCAGACAGATCAATTAAGTATCCGAGGGATATTGTAGAGAACGTGCTAATAAAAGTCAATAAATTTATTTTTCCAGCTGACTTTGTGGTGCTTGAAATTGAAGAAGACATTGATGTACCGATTATTTTGGGAAGACTTTTCTTAGCAACAGGAAGGACCTTAATAGATGTACGAGCAAGAGAATTAGTGTTACGACTAGGCAAAGACAGAGTCAAGTTCAACGTCCTGAAATCAATGCAGTGCTCCAATGAAAGAAATGATGTATGTATGATAGACGCTATAGATCGGGAAGTGGAACATATTTTTAATCTAACCAGTACAAGTGATCCACTCTTGAACTCTATAGTGCAGGACATCGAAGAAGGATTTGGTCCGAAGAAGAAGAAGCTCTTCAACATTTACAAGCAATTAAACCCTGGTTGAGATCCCTAGAACCAAAATATAGCGAATTAACGACAGGGGACTCCAAGCCACGACCATCACTTGAGGAACCGCATACCATGGAATTGAATAGTCTACCCCCTCATTTGAAGTAGGCTTTCCTAGAGGGTGCTAAATTGCCTGTTATTATTTCTTCTTCATTGACAGTTGAAATGGAAGATAAGTTGCTGAGGGTTTTGAAAGATCACAAACACGCCAATGGATGGACTATAGCTGACATCAAAGCAATTAGTCCTGCGGTTTATATGCACAAGATTTTGATGGAAGAAAATTACAAATCGGTCATCCAACTGCAAAGAAGACCAAACCCGAAGATGCAAGAAGTATTGAAAGAAGAGGTGATCAAGCTACTTGATGCCGAGATAATTTACTCAATTTTTGACAGTGCATGGGTAAGTCATATTCACGTAGTTCCCAAGAAAAGAGGTATGACGTGTAAGAACCCAATATTTTCAAAATGTTATGAAATTTATTCATTTTTAACAGTATAATATGCTGGGATAAAATAAA